>JAJHUR010072776.1:12701-28620 GCA_027495735.1 Lutjanus campechanus
ACAAACACAAAACAAACACAAAATGTCTCCATCCTGCTTGTGTGGTGTAATCCAAGTGTTCGCAAGCCGCGACATTAAAAATTAACCGCAAAGGACGCCATTTTCGCCATGTTTTTAGCAGAAATATCAGCTGTTGCACGTAGCCGGTAAGATGTAAACATGGCGTCGATCTCGCGAGACTTCGTATATATCCTAATGGCCGCACATGCCAAAGTCTCGCGAGATCGATGTTTATTTGGTAATTTATCGCAAGTCATATCGTCATCGCAACACTAGACAACATTATCGCATATCGCATGTTTTCCTAATATCGTGCAGCCCTAGTCTGTACTGGACTTGAAGTTGCGACAGCCAACAGTGCAATTTAGCAAGCACGCTGATAACCAAAAACATAACTAGGATAATTATTTTGTCCTTTTCTCCACCTACTCCAGAGGTCCTAAAACGCCCTAATGCACTCTGTTTAAACAACGGTTATCTAATGCACCTTTTTGCAAGTGAACTGCAGACCAGCATGGCCACATAGACATCAGCCAACAGTTTAAATTAATGATATCCACACTGAGCAAGTGATGAGAGCAGAGCCATCCTAGGCTGCAAAAACAGCTGCACTGCGTCTACTTGGTCCAGCAAGCTTTTTAAAGTGATGCTGCTGGTTAAAATTACATTTGAATGCCAGTATTTTGTTCATGCTGGGCTTAAAAGAGGCTGTCTGGTCAAACCTTCCTGCCACAACAGCTGCACAACGACAGTCAATTACTGTGGACACTACTACAAAACACTATAGCTGTAAAACATATACACACTCAGGTCACCCGTGTCCTTTCACCACTAACGTAAACACACACAAAACAGGTTAAGTAGAGCATGTTTAGAGTGTTCAGTAGAGGAAGAGCCTTACATATGATGACAGCAGCGATGAGGCGGACAGCATCATTGGGGGCTGAACAGGTGGGGTAGAAGGGCTGGACCAGGTAGTTGGAGAAGGTCAGAGCTATCACCGCCTGACAAGCTGGCTCAACTATCATCAGCGATGTCCACAATCTAAAGCGGAAGATAGGGCATAAATATAATATATTGTTGATTCATTCAACTTAAGTCGATAATGAATAAATCAAACCTTAATTTCAGTTCTGCACATGCTTGATGTTAATGAACTTCCTCTCTTCAAAAACTGACCAAACATACAGCAGAGAGAATGAAAGTGTACTGAATTTGATGCTCACTGGTTAAACCTAAGTGAACCCTGTACTTAACATGCCAAGCCATATGGGTGTATGGATAAATTTAATTTTAGCTGCACTATACTTCCTTTTTAGGAGACTTGAAAGAATGAACATGTGGTACAACTGCGTGTTCACACCAAAAGCGAAGCATATTTTCCCCTTGCATTATCTGCACAAGTTTGACCACCAGATTATTTTGGGAATGTTTGTGGTGATTCATACAAGTGTGTGTTCACCCCAAACAGCCAGCTGTAAGCTAATGAGCAGCTAGCTACATGTAGCAGCTACTGAGCATTAGCTGGCTGTGTGTGTGTTTGTGTCAGCCTCTGAAAGCACTCTGTACTCACCAGAGAAGCTGGTTCTTTCAGTCTACAGAGTAATTAGCTTACAATAAACAGTCGGGGCAAGGTCGGTTCATCTGTGGGTGGCTGCTGCATAAAGGTTGAGAAGCAAGAGTGAAGATGAATCCACTTTTAATCAACAAGTTTGAAAAATGAACTCTGAGCTCTCTTCTTGCCCGTAAACAAGTCTGCATCACAACAGAATCCAGTGCGACTCCTCCAGAAGCTCCAGTCTGCCCCCAGCTCTCTTTTCCAGAGCTCCCCAGCTCCCAGCAGCTGTTTGTCGGTTATCCCATCACCCTGCCCGGTCATCTCCCCACAACACCCGGCAAAAGCCCATGATAGATGCAATTTTATTGTTCAAGTTAGATGCTCTCAACTTGTGTGAACACACAAATGACACATGTTTAAATTAACTTTGTGTGTAATCTACTTGTGCGAAAAAATTTCTTTCACTTTCTGTGTGAACACGCCACAAATATTGAAACTGCGTTGTCTGTTGTCTCTGATTTGGCTGTGTGTTAACAGACAGAAAGAGAGAAACAACAACAACATACCGAATAAAAGCCAAGAAACCTCCAAAGGCCTCCAGGATGTAGGCGTAAGACGCTCCAGATTTACGGATGGTGGTACCCAGCTCAGCATAGCATAACGCTCCAAACACAGAAAATACTCCTCCAATGGCCCAAACCACCAGGGACAGGCCAAATGAGCCTGTGTACTTCAGAACCCCCTGCAGGACACCAAATGAGATTAGAGAATTAGGTTTGGGGAAGTTAAAAATAACTAGTGCATTTGCATGTTTGTTTCAGTTTGGTTAGGATGGTGTGACAGGTGTTACTTGGTCTCTGGTACCAAACAATGTTACCAAGACCAGCGACCTAACACACAGACAATAGGAAAATATTGTTTACTGTTCACACTGGAGTTGGGCACCGGTATCATTGCTTATCCCTAGTGTGAACAGCAAACACAATCATAACAACAGTAAAACAAACCTTTAACATTACTCAATAGGTATAGATGATAATAAGAAAGCAGAAACTCTTACCTTCGGAGAGACGAAGATTCCAGAGCCGATCATATTTCCCACGATGAGACAGACTCCATGGAGGAGTGAAATCTCCTGCTTCAGCCGCACGCCGCTGCCCTGAGACGCTGAGTCTGCCTCAGCAACCATTCTGAAGGATTTACAGCCTTCAGTCTCAACTCAGGAGAGGTAAGAGGGGAGTGATGGGGGAGTGATAAGGCAGCACCAGAAACTGAGACGGGGTGAAAGAATAGAACAAAATACTGGACAAAATGACAAGAGGGGCATGGACAAAAACAAGAGAGACGGACGTGGGAGGGTTACTGGAAGGCCAAGGCTATATCCGCCTCATACAGCCATTGTTGAAACTGAGGAGTAATTCTGCACCGGGATAATCTGTAAGAAAAACACAGAAAGGAGAGGAGGTGCGTGAATGATCCTGATTCAGTGTTTCACAGGCATTTATACCCATATGCCACCAAATAGACATGTGACACGTAGCTGCAAATGAGTAAATGAATGAATGAGTGGATATAATCAGTGCCTTTCAAGATTTATGAGATGCTTCACATCCAGCAGGCAGTAAGTAAAGGACAAACCTGCTACAGAAACCACAAACCAGTCTGACTAGCTGCTGACTAACAGACGCCCTCTTTACAAACAGAGGGAGCAAAAATGTATCAGACTATTACTGATACACAATTCTATTGGCCTAATAATCAGAATCACAATTTTACAAGCCCGACATTGGTTGGTTATCAAGAAGCACTGTTGAGGGTAAATGAAACACAATGACAAAAGATAAGGAGCAATAAACACATTCAATGAGGCTATTGATACTAGGGTCAGACTGATATATTGGTTATTATCAGCTCAACTGTCCAATATATATAATTTTTTTACAGAACATAATGCAGATTGTTTTGTTGTTTTTAACGTGTTTTAGGCAGCGTATTATGTATATTTGATCCTTTTACTTAATTCAAGTTCTATTTTATCTGCAGTTATGTCTAATTATTAAAAATACCAGAGAAAATTTAGTGATTCAGTGCTTTGATGTCAATTTGGATTTAAATAAATAATAATAAATCCTTATAGATTTTTTTTTAAACTTTCTAATATTAATATTGGTTAGGTTCTAATTGATACCCTTTTAATTTAAAGACTCATGACATTCAAGGTCAAGCCAAACCAACTATCCCTCCTCTTGCAGAGGTTGCGTTTGACTTTCGTGTTGTCTGTCATTTTGGCAGACAGGGTCGTAAAAATTCTGTCTATTACCTATCTATTATCTATCTATTATTACCTGTAATTTTAATGATGCGGTATTGGGCCTATTTAATGGCATTTAATTTTCAAAAACAACTTGATATAACACGATCTGCAATAACATTTGATATACAGAACAACCTTACAGATTATGCATTTGTAAGGGCACAGAGAGAAAAGATACACAGAGACATCGACCGTGTTCTCACTTTTCATGTCAACAGTAGAGGTCTGCTGACAACACAAAGTGCTGCAGGTAGCTGATAAAAGTTGTATTAGCCACTTGCTTGTCCTCCATCCTCCACCATATAAATCAATCAAAAACCAATTATATTTCAGTGCTGCCAATTTAGCCATCGTCTCCCTAGATTTAGTGACTTTTCAGACCCTCTTAGCAACTTTACTTTCTAAAAAGCGACTAGTGACAAATATAGCGACTTATAGTAAACGCAAGAAATTTATTTAAATATATTAGAGTCCCTACCTGTCCTCTTGCACTGTACACAGGCAATCAGGTGTAGCATGTGGGGCAAGCAGGTTTGAGCTTCTCTCTCACTCTTTGCCTCCAGGTCTAGATGTTCTGTAGTTTGTACATACGTAAAGAGTCAATAAGATCTCCCCCGTCCCTTTTTTAAAAGCTTTTTTTTTTCTTAAAATACGATATCCCTGCAGTGAGTTTGTGATTATTTGGCTAAAGACTTCTCTATCTGAGATGATCTCTCCCTTGCTGCGATCGACACAATCACTTGTTACAGTAGATCGCCTTTAGTGTTTTAATCTGTCAAAATGACAAAGAGCCTTCAGATTTCATTGATCAAAAATTCAACGACTGATAATATTCTGTTAACGTGACCTCTGGCCTCTTTTAACCTGATACTTCACTTCTTAAGGAGCAGAATTCACTGGTAGCACTAAAAAACTGAGCCGGTCGCAGCTTAACCAAACTTGTCTTTCTTGGAAAAACCTGTACAAATAGGGTAAAGCTGCCCATAACAAACAAACAAACAAATGAGACCCCAAAAAGACATGCAACATTTCCCTTTTCCCATATTGAGGCCATAAAAATGAACTGGAACACTTTAATAATTTACACAACAAATGTGTTTTCATGGGTTTGACATCTCCATCAGATTTAATTTTGTTGTGCCGGTTCAGGTGGTTTTACAAGCTTGTGACACCGTGTTTTAATGCTGCAGCTCTGGCAAGACACTGCTTGCAAAGTATGTGCTGTAGAAAATCATCCCCGTCATCAAAAAACAGACAACAGACTTTACACGTGGGGTTGTCATGTGATCTGCATCTGGATACATTAATGACAAATGGTCACAGACTTTTTTATTATACCTGATGTTAATAAGCATTCTCTGACTGGTCAACACACATTACACATCCCAGGTCCAAGACAGATCAGGTGTGAAGGGTTTGCAGTTGAGTAATGTTTAGTCCATGGAGAACACAACACTGTTTGATGGTTCAACCAGACAAAGAAAACTCTCAGCAATAGTTAAATATGAATATAAAAGATCACCACTCATTGGTGCCCTGCCATGCCCTGACCTAAAAGTCTGGTCCTCCAGATGTAAGAAAAAATGTTTGATACAGGCCCCAACAAATGTCACTTCATCATGATTTTAATAATTGCAGTATGACTTTTTTTTTTTTTTTTACCATATAATGTAGCCCTAGTTGGCACTAATGAAACTGGATCAGGGAATATCAGCTGAACATACTGTAGACTAACAAATCACAGTTTGAAGCTACTCAATCTAACCACTGAGAGGACTGCAGCAGACCCAAAGAAAAATGGACTCTAGCCAAAATATTTAGGCTAGAGTCCAATTGAGACCACTGTTGTGTTTTAATAATGATCTGGGGTCACTTGTGCTTTTCTGGACAGGAAAATAAATTTGATATCAGAACACTGTGGGGACATTGAATAAATGGAAGGTTCAATCATTTAAATTGTTCTCTTTTGGGGCTAAGATATTTTCTTTTCATTAAAATAGCCATTATTGATGGAAAGACAATCATAAATATAACAGATGATTCCATACTTTTAACAGTTGTGTACATGTGTGAAATGCACATCACATTCACCTATAAACACCCTCATGCCCCACCTACCACACATGGTCATGTTTGAAATACAAACATAGAAACCGTGATACTAACAAAACCAAACAGCACCCCCTGATAAAGACAAAGACAACTAAAACTTAAAATATTGCTCCCACAGAAACATGGTGTGGTGTGGAGATGGGATGGCTTCAGTGTCTAACACAACCCATTATATGTTCAGTATGTAGTATATAGTATTTTAGCTACAATGCAGGTCTGAACAAAAAGGGCTGCCTGCTTGGCTGAGACAAGAAAAATGCCATGTCGGGTGAGAAAATCTAGTGACTAGTAAAAAAGAATTAAAGTGTTAAGCTCTTGATTATTGATGGTTATAGTAATTTTTTATGCAAAAATGGCAGAAAATGTGGTTTGCTGCCTTTCAAATATGAAGATTTATCTCTTTACTATCATATTAACTTGAGAATCTTTGCGTGTTGGTGGGACAAAACAAGACACTTAGACATCAGCTGGATTTTGAGAGACTAAGACGGTGTTGTCACTATTTTCTGACATTTTATAGACAGTGCAGTCCCAGATCAATTTAAGTCCATGACAATTAATTTCTGTTGTTGTTGTTACTGATAACCACTTAAAAATAAATCATTTTGTACGGGGGTAAGTGAAAATTTACTTTCACTTGGAATCTTGCCCAAATGGGCAAGTGAAAAAAGATGTTAGAATTGAACCTTGCATGACTTTTTAGTAGTTTTACATTCTAACTGTACACAAGATATCTAGTTCAAAATGTTCTCTGGTACATATAATTCAATTGATTTGATTATACTATATAAACCCACACCTTTGCATCTACCACCTCTTGCAAACACCCGAAACATCGTAGATGTATTTGAACATGTCATTTCTATCAGTGTAGACAGTGAATATTGTATGACTATATCAATATACTAAAGTGACATTTAAAACATTTCCCACGGCTGAGTTGTTCATGTCGCTGGCTCTAATATCAAAGAAGTGGGGCAATTTCACAGACAAACATCTCTGACTAAACTTCTGGTTCCCAGGAGGACTCTTTTCCAACCACATAGACCAAGTGGCCTGGAAACTATGCAAATTATTTCTTATACTCTCTTATGAATGACTAGAACTGCACAACTGTGTTATGTATAATGAATACAGCAATACTGACATTGTGCTTGTGAGTGTCTGCTCTGGTGCATTAAACCCAGTGCTTCCAATTCACAAGTAAACCCTGAACAGTCCAAAAAAAAAAGTTTGTGCACACTGTAACCCCCACCAAGCTTTCCAAACACATAAATGTTCTGATTGCAAAGGTCACGTTGTGCTCCATTTCTTATGAGTAGCATGATTGTGAAATGATTATATACCATACACCACCAGTTTCCTCAGTGTTGGATGAGGATTTTGAAAAACTGGCACTTATTAATAGGGCTAACGATTATTTTCACTGTCAATTAATCTGTTGATTATTTTTTCAATTAATCGATTAGTTGTTTTGATATTTATCATATTTCTGACATTCTACAGACCATTCGGTATTTCTGAAAGCCAGAGATGACATCCAGCAATGTCTCGTCTTACCCACAAGAAAATATTAACATTTAGGGGGGGGGGGGGGGGGGGGGGGGGGTTGTTAATCACAACACTGAAGATTAATTTAATGATGATCTAGGGATGATGATCATAAGCAGATGCACTTAGCTTTTAGAGAAGTTTGACCTTAAAGTACCACAGTTATACAGTGCTGACTCATTCATTGATACAAATGCACTGTATATTAGTCAACTTACAGGAAAATGATTCTAATTTACTCTCTCTTGTCATTCATCAAGCAAAAGACCAAGTTACAGAGTCACAGCTGCTAAGATTTGATTGCTTTTCCTTGTTTTATGTCAAGTTTTTTGCTGATACAAGTACTACAGACTCAAGATGTGCCTTATCTTTATAACTTTTAGACTGGATAAACCACATTCAAAGTGGGCCTCGTGCCATAGGAATGCAAGCAGTGGGGTTATACAAGGTACTTAATCTACTCTGTGTATTATCTAAAGGAGATAGCTTTTGGCACGATGGCAGTTTGGAGAAGCACCGGAGTACCCGTGTAGGAAGCTAAGCAATGAACTGCTGTGGACAGGGAAAGCAGAGAAGTATGTGTGTGTGAATATTTTCACCGGATTACTTTGCCATCAGATGTTTCCAATGGGAGACCGGCATTATATGAGCTAAATATCGCTTTCTTCAAAGCCACTTTTGGCAAAAACAGTAATTTTACCTTGAAGAACACTTGAGTTAAAAGTTTACTTCTGCCTCAATTGTTTAGTTTGTCTCAGTTATTTTGTGACTTTGCTGTTTTAAAAGGTTAGTTTGAATTCACCAGAAACTCTCTGATTTCAGTTTTTAAATGTGAACATTTTCATGTTTCTTTACTCCTCTATGACAGCAAACTGAATATCTTTGGGTTGTGGACAAAAGACATTCAAGAACATCATCTTGTGCTTTGGGAAACAATGACTGACATTTTTCACCATTTTCTGACATTTTATAGACCAAACAACTAATCAATTAAAGCTAGGGTAAGCGACATCGTTTTTGTATCATTGAGAAATAATTTCATAATAACTTTTCAGCATATTGTAAATCAAGTGGTCTGAGACAGAACTAGACTTCTGCACCTTCTCTTGGCTCCGTTTTCAGCATTTAGAGAATCTGGCCCGTGACGGTAGACTTAAACCAATCACAGGTCTTCTCAGACAGGGGGCTCCTATTGGCTGTTCTACTAGCGCAGCTGCTGGATCAATAGCTGAAACTCCTGCAGGAAAAGTCACTATAAAACTCAATCATCAGAAATCGAATCTTAAAACAAGTCTGACTAATGAGCAACAAGCTCAGCCCTGGAGTCTGTCAGCTCGCTCAGTTATTTTTGACTTCACCTTTAGTTGTATTCATTCACGTGTATTGTGGTGTTTCACTTAGGGCCAAGAGGACCGGGCGGAGCTGAGACACAGAGCCGACAAACAGCTACTCAGAGCCAGGGAGCTCTGCAGGAGAGGTTCGGTGGCAGACTGGAGCTTTCTGGAGGAAGAAACACCAGAGTCGCTCTGATGCCAACTCCTTTCTTGGGAGGAGGGGAGCTCGGAGTGTATGTCTCAAACTTTTGGGATTAAAAAGTGGATTTATTTTCCCGGTGCTTCTCAGACCTCTGCTGCAGCAATGAAGAAATTGCAGACTGGCCAGAAGAGAGCTCAGCTTTTGTTTTTGAAACTTTTGGGCTTAAAAAGTGGATTGATCTTCACGCTTGGTTGTAAACCTGTGCACAGCAGGGACAACAGAGGAGCCGATCGTGCTGTTTACAGTAAGATAATTAGTCTCTCCATCCATGCTGACTGCTGATCGGAGGAGAAATGTATTTGAAAGTCGATGAGTGAGAGTAAAGAGTGGAGGGATGTAACGTTAAAGGAAAGAATTGACTTCTTTGACTGGTGAGTAGTCTGTACTGACACAAATACACACGGTACTTCTTGACTAACTATTTTTGCCGCACCGAGCGGATCTGCAGGAGAGCAGAGAGAAAGATGTTTTTTTATAAGTCTCTTTATGTTCAGCTCTCAGTACTTCTGTAGCTGTTTCTCCCCTCTGTCAGTGTTTTGTACTGTCAGGTGTCTGTTTTATTACACACAGTTGATGTCTGTCAGTCCGTGGTCGTTCATGAGTGCCTCAGTAAACTGTTGCCTGTGTGCATGAAGTGCATGCTGCTCATCTGGTAGGAAAGGCTGAGGATGGAGAAAATGAAGTCTAGCTCAGATGAGACTCAACAATCAACCGTTTTTAGGCTTTCTACCTACTGCAGCTTTAATTTAAAAAATAATCGTTGGTTGCAGCCCCAGCTGCGATTTTTCTGAATACCATTACTGGCCTAATTTTAAAAAAAAGTCAGAAGTTCACAGACTTGTTTTCTTGTTTTGTTTTGTTTTTAAGTGTGATGTTATTATTTTTTTTCTTTTTACAAATACAAATCTACAGAACACAATTGAAAATATTGAAAATCCATATGGCTTAGCCTATAGTTGTTCATACAGAGGTAAGGCTGCAATTAATGACTATTTTCATTATTGATTAATCTTTCAATAATTTTCTCAATTACTTGATTAATTGTTTGGGCCATAAAATTACTGAAAATGGTGAAAAACGTTGATCAGTGCAAGATGATTTCCTCATATGTCTTGTTTTGCCCACAACAACCAATAAATAAATAAATAAATAAATAAATCAGTTTGCTGTTTTAGAAGAAAAGCTTAAGAGAGAATTTGGACTTCTTTCTGTAAAAACAAAAGAAACTTCAGTAGTTGATTATCAAAATAGTGGTTAATTTAATAGTTGACAACTATCTGGTCCTAAACCGAATTCTTGTAGCTCTATACATCTCTGTTCACATTACGTACATTTTTCAAATTCTGATGATACAACTGTAACTGAAATTTTAGCAGAAAAAAATAATGTTAAATACTTAATAAGAGCGATGTCTGCACAAAAAACATCATAATCATATTTTATATTGAACTGATTTTATTCAGTCTAGTCACTGAGCACAATGTCAGGCTAAAGCTCCCATGCACCCTCAGATTTTCAGTAGGAGAGTTTAGTGCACCGAGTCATAGTGAGGCTGCCAACTCCCTCCGCAGACAGTTCACCAGAATGCGGCAAAACAAAATCAACAACTGGCCAGACATTGCTTAGTGGCTGAGCAACATCTGTCTTTTCGCCACAATGTGTCCCATTACTGGACCAATGAAATTATGCTAGCATCTGTTCTGCCTGTTTAAGGCAACATGGCTGCTGCACTAAAGAGCCCTTGTTCACAAGCTTAAGTGACATCGCCGCGGAGGAAATGATTTTATTCTACATCACTCAACGACGTGTATACCCCATGTTCATAACGAAAAACACATGGATACGTTCAGTAAAGTAACAATCTCTTAGTTAACAAACTTTTCCGTTGACAGCTGATCACACAAAGAAACAGCGTCCTCTCATATTTCCGACCCAAGTTTCTCCTTTATAAACTGGCAGAGCATACTGCGATCAGAGAGAGGACGGGATGGGGGGTGGCGTGAAACGTGGACAGACTACTTCGTGTCTCAGCGGTCACTTCAGGTGTGTGACTGAAATTTTCAACTTAATTAATTCAGCCAATGAACCAATTCGATTCACAGTAACAAAAACAGCCTGTGCTCCTATGTTCCGCGCTAACACATCATATCAGCGGTCTCTTGTTAATGATTAGCGCCAGATGGATTGATAACCTTATTAGCACCGGTCTGATTAATACACAAAAGAGGAGAGTGAGGGATCAAATAAACCGTGTTTCACTACACTACCATTAATTCTCGAGCTAACACTGGTCTCTTTCTAAACACTGTCCATATAAAGTCAGTGCGCGGCTGTGTGGCATGTGGCTAACAGAGCTAGCTGATGTATGCATCAGCTATGATGCTCTTGATGTACATGCTAACGTTAGTGTGTGGTATATTCTAACCTATACGATGGTGAAAATGCGTCGACTAAATGTCATTTAGTAGCTCCGGGTGGAATTAAAAAGTGGTAGATAATATCTATATCAATAAATAAAGTATAAGAGAAACGAATTACCTTTGTTGTGTTGTCTTTTCTCCAGTGAAGCGAGCAGCAACATGTGAGTCGTGCTCCACATCTAGGTACCCAACTTCAGCTAACCAACATCTGCAGCTAGTTCCTCCTCACCCTCATCATCAACCAGCATGAACTGCTGGCTCCACCCACTGACTGTGCTAGGGGGACCGAGGCATTCACTCACAATTAAACAATCCGTTGGACCATAAACATCAGTGTTTTTCTGACACTTTATCTTTCATTGATGATACTGACGTTGTAGTAATATCCAAGAGACACACACGCACTAATAGGCTATTTGTAGCATGTTCAGCGCATTGATCTGTTTGAGCCGTGATGCGGTCCGACAGGTGTACCACTGTGAGGTGGCAACAGCCGGTGGTGGAAGTGTTCACATCCTTGAGTAGGGCACCTAAAACCACACTGTAAAAATACTCTGATACAAGTAAAAGTCATGGTAACACCTTATTTTACATATGGTAATTAGATAGTGACATATTACACCAGAATTCACCCCAAATTTCATGGTAAGTAAGTGATAGTTTGCTGCATATTTGAAATTCCTGTGGAATTACAACCAAAATATACCCCAAATGTCATGGTAGGTGGTAATTAGCTAACATATGTGACAATTTCTCTGTATTTTCTCTACATTTTCCAGAGATGCACTACTATTTATTTAACACAGGGAACTCTCATACTCTCTTATATCTCATATTCACAGCAGGGCAGCAGGGGATGAATTGTATAACTGCTTCCCTTATATGTAACTTCTGCATAACAGGAGTGTAACTGAACTGTTACAACATCATTTCAAAGTAGCGTTTGTCTTACTTCTGCTGATAACGTTAGCTTAACTTCCAACTAACTTCTGTAGAGCAGACCACTAATTTAAAGTGAGTTGTTGTAGTTTAATTTTAAACTAATATCTGTCTAACCTCTGCTGAGCCCTTTAATTTTTTCTGTTATGTATCACCCCACATTCTTCTGTTTTGCCCCCTGCTCCTGCAGTCACCAATGGAAGCAGGCTGAAAGAAAACAAACAGGACAACTGACAGACACAACCACTGGAGCAATGGAGAACACTGAACATGTTACTTAAGTAGAAGATGCAAGTTTAGTCAGGAAAATGTATCTTAAGTAGTAAAAGTAAATGTATTCTGTGCAGACAAATGTCCCCCATGCAGGGGTGAAATATTGACAGTGCAGGCAGTGTAGTTGCACTGGGGCCCATGGGCTGGGGGTCCATAGAAAGACCAGGTCATCCAACAGAGAACGAGCCCTCGCAAGTGATTCAGATTGAGAACTCCTGCAGTACAATATTCCTCTCTGAGATGTAGTGCAGTAGAAGTAGAAAGTGGTAGAAAATGCAAATACTCAACGTGTTTAGTTAAATTACACCACTGTTAACAGCCATATTCTTAATATTCGTCTTAAGTTGTTTTTATATGTGGTTTTACCTCATCTGTGCCTTTATTTTCATCTGTTCAAGTGCATTTAATTTTAATGTTGTTTATTTATAGTCTATTTTTACACTCACAACTGGTTCTTGGCTCTCCTTTGTAAAGTATTTTTTTGTTTAAAATGTATACCACAATTTGAATCATTTCATCCATTTGTTCTTTGAATGTCACCTCAAAGATGTGTCATGACATCTAACCTACAACACTATTGCAAACCACAACAAAAAATACTACACTGTTTTTGTATCTCATTGCACTTTCTGTGATGTCTGAATGTTGCTTCATTCATTCTTTTTGTTTTCAAATCCTTTCCCGGTTAATAAGTGACCATTCATAAGGTCATACTCTTGACATTTGTGAATCGTTGTAGACTAACAGTACATACGTAACTGCTTTGTTATCTATGCAAACATATGCTGTTTGATAAGGAACATGTCGTTGGAGTTGGTATATACAGTGGTAGTACTTACTCATGTTGCTTATACATACTCTATCGTTGGACCTAGGGGTGTAGTGGGGGGCGTGGGAGGGTTGGGGGTGGACGGGAACCCAAATAAAATCAGTTTATTCACCTCAAATGAGGCTGAGAATCATCTATTTTCAGATAAACTGTATAAATCAATGCGGGAAAACAAGTTTACCCACCTTTATATTTACCGTTACACCCTGGGGACCTCATGCACAGATTCAGCTGCTGGTAAAACTTGTACAAACAAGTCGTTAACTGCAAAAACCTGCAAATTAATCTGGACATGTCTTGCTGAATGCCTTCTTTGGTTTCCTTCAAGCTCTGCATTCCTATAAATTAAGCTTTGCTGCCACCTAGTGAGTGTTGTTTTAATGACTCCACCCTTTTATTTGGGAGGCTATATTTGATCATCAGTATTTTCTGCAGTTACAAACAAGCGATCACTGGTGTGATTCGGCTGGTTGATTGTATTCATGGATTATATAGGGTTCTTTAGGTTTTTTTTGGGTGTCGTCAAATGAGCTACATGAGAAGTGAATAACTGCACGAAGCCATATTCCTCTACTTCAATGATTTCATGCAAGGAACTACTTCAAACCTAGATTTGATGACACTGTTCAAAATAAAGTATGCTAAATCTAAATGTTATTCTTTGTAGAGTCATTCTTCATCACCATGGACAGAGAGTGTGGGTGTTCTGCTCATCACCACAGAAACAAAGAGGGAAACACCCACACTGCTGAGGGCCTGAACTCTCCAGCACAAGGGGACATTGGATTTGTCAGGCCTTTGGTTAGGAGAGGCGCGTCAGGGGACTGTGGTAGCCAATATGCTCGAGGAGGCACATAAACGTTCATTACTGACCCAGTGTCAAGCCAATCAGATTACATATTAAGACTTCCTGTCATTAATTTCAAAATAAAGCTTCTAATATGGCGCATCTTAATGTTATGCATCTTAATGTTAAAATTTGTTGGAGAGCTGTGTTGTACCAAATACCACAAAACACCAAAAACTCCAGGTCGAGGTTTGGTGTGCACATGCCCAAGTATAAAGATGCCCAGCTGGATACAGTTTACAGAATCATCTACATGAAAAGTTTAAGGTAAAAATGAGATGGCACTCAAACAAATAAAACAAATTACAATCAGTAAGGACAAAGTCATTAGATCATTGTTTGATCAAGGTGGTTACCTTGGGGGAAAAAAAACCTTCCTTAACTCAACATAACCCAGCCTCACCAAAAAATGATCCTCCCACTGGTAGAATGAGGTCAAAACAACTAATGACTAAAACTTATACTTCATGTATAAGAATAACTTGCTGAGCCTCAGTTGTTCTTATTTGAATATACGAGTTTAATACAATGCAGCTCTCTTAAAAGATTCTTGGTACGATTATGAGTAACTATGAGTCACTGTCAAGTTGTCTCTCTGATAATTGTCATCACGAATCTGGAGACTCATTTGAGGTCTGTCTTAAGCACTGGACAGGCCGGCCACTCCTAACACAAAACATAAGCCATACCTAATATAAAGGGCACCGAGGCCTCTTGGTTCAATCACATGTCAGGCACAATATTAAAGTTATTAAAACTTGTCTACACCCATAAATTCTGCAACAGTTATCATGAACCCTAACCCAAAGAAACCCCTGTACAACATATTTGCAACTAACAATTATCAATTAATCTGCACATTATTTTTTCAGTTTAATCAATTAATTTGGTCTATAACATGTCAGAAAACAATGAAATACTCACAGCTTGAGATGATGGTAACCATACATCTTATTTCAATCAACTTAACATCCAAAACCCAAAGATATTTAGTTTAGTACCATATATGACATTTAAAAAACCCCCATAAAACTATTAATTAAGTGGTGTCAAATGTACAGTCCGCTGTAAGTGTAAAAAAAAAATGCAGAGCAGTCAGTAATTCCAGACCAGAATACAGTTCTCTGAAAAAAAAACAACAACAAAAAACAATGAACACTTATTGTGGTCATTTTTAAATATATTGAACGTTGTGCAAATATTGTCAATCAGCACCTACAGCACAAAATATTCTCTATCAGACTTCTGTCTTGAAACAATACTGGTGAAACCCTGTAGGCACTGCCAAAACCTTTGTTTTGTAAACGATTTGTAAGGCAGGAGATAATTTATCCATATCCCTCACTCCACTTTAGTAGGTGTTGTGTGGTGATGCCAGCACTGCTTCACATGACTATAAATGTCTGGAAAATTAAATTAATTATAAAAAAATTTGGAGATGTTTTCATTGATAGGTTGCATGCAACAATGGCTTTACTGGTCCGGCCCACTTGAGATCAAATAAGGTCTATGAACTAAAATGATTATGACACCCTTAGAC
>JAJHUR010072777.1:0-10355 GCA_027495735.1 Lutjanus campechanus
GAGAAGCAACAGAATGCAATGTTTATTGAATAGCTTAATGTATATTCTGTCTCAGCCCTTCCTCAACCTCCATTACCTGCTCTACCTTTCCGAGACACACTGGCCTTTTAAAATGTAAAATGTGCCACACTCCATACAGTAATTGGCTTGTGGAGATTTTTCCTGTGACAGAAATGATTTTCTTTCATCAGTTTCTACCTGCCATGCTGAGTTCAGTGGGACACCTCCAGCAGCCCTACTTCATTAAGTCCTTGTGAGAAGCGGGTCAGCGAGGAGACATCTCTTGCCTATAAACCCTATTGTATTTTGCATAGGGATACATTTCCCCCCTCCAGCTCAAGAGTAGAAGAGCAGGTACCTTGGTCTATAAGGAGTTTCTTTTTTTTCTAGGGTATACCCACTACAGCCATCCTTCAAAATGACTTTGAATAGAAGTGGATAACGTTTGAAGAAACACTTCTTCATGATGTATGTTTGTAGATAACAGAGGTGGAACCGAGTCACTGGTTTGCAAGTCGCAAGTGTGTCTCAAGCCTTCACACTCAATCCCAAGCATAGACCATATACTGAAGTGGTGAACAGAGCTTCCAGGTCTGACAAATAAAGCCGATGTGGACGTGCCTTATACCTGCATTCTTGTAATGGCCAGCAGGGGGCGACTCCACTGGTTGCAAAAAGAAAAAACCTCACGAAAAAGACAGTGCTGATCAAATATGAATCAAGATTCACCCCCCATTTCTTGCCAAAAATGTTTTCAGAAACATATTTTAGTGTACTATTTAGTTGCAATATGAGGAAAATTGAGACCAGGAAGGCTGCCGTTATTTCCTGCTGAACGGACGAGCCAACACCAAGCACTGCCCAAGTCGCAGGACATCACCCACCAGCTCCATGCTCTTGTTGGTACTCCACATGCTCTTGTTGCAAAAAAAACAAGTTGGCAACCCCCATCATGCCAAATTCGAGGCCTCCAACCCATAATCCACAACCCAATGGGTGACATCACAGTTGGTTCACACTGGGTTTTGTGTCCTAAACAAGTCATAATGTGTTCTGGACCAAATGTAATGCAATTTTAACAGTAGAGCCATGATGTATCATTCTCTGAGCAACTTCAAATGTTAAACGAAGGTGGAAGTTGTTGTGTCTCAGTCTGTAATTTTTAACCCACACATTTTGCAAACTGCAATGAATTTTTTGTTGACCACCATAGTTTTTGTACACAAAAGAAATTATCTTTGGTATCACTTTGGTATCAGAACTGCAGCTCAGTAACACTATGTTAGTTCTTCATGGTTCTCTCCTGCAACTTGACTGGATGCTGCCGGATTGGTTCAAACAATGAAGATCTGGGGAATGAAGAGTCGACTTGCTGAGAATTAGCGATAACATTTGTTCAGGAAAATTAACTGATTTGTGATACACTTTTTAAATATGGTACTTTTTAATCTTTGGGCTTTTTTTGTTGTTGCTTTTTTTAAATTTTGTCATGTTGTCTTAAATGTCATTAAATCTGTGACTCCTCTGAAGTCCACCCCTGTGGTCTATAATAGTGGTGGGAGAAATAAATCAATTCAAGTATTGTGATTCTTTTTTTTTCTTTTACAACTCCTGAATTTATTTATAAATTGCTGTATCGATTTCATATAACTAGCGCTGAGTCTGTTAGCCTGATGCTAACACATAATGGGAATTACCATTAATTCTCTAATGGAAGTTAGTTTAATATTACGTTAAATTGGTCCATTTTACCTCGCATGCTTAAAGTTACTATGAGAAGTTTTAATTGGTTATGAAAATGTTTTAATTTAATACTGATGCCTCTATATGACCGATTTCAGCAAAGGAGACCATCATCGAGAAGACTGGCTATTTTTGTGTAGTTATTCTCCAAATGCCTACCACCAAATCAATTTCCCAGTGAAAACAGATGAAACAAGCCTCTGTTTATATTTTCACCGGTAAAGTAACAATGAGTAGTCCTCCAAAATCACCAAAATATTAAAGGTTCTCGTAGTAGCTTTAACATAAAATTCCTCACTCTGGGAGGCTCATATTTCCTCTGCACTGTAGTAATGAACTAATAGCTGCTAATGTCATGTTCCTAAGTCAATCTGTTAATCCCCACACTGACCTGCTACAGCTCTGCAGCAAACAGCAACTTCAAAGAGTCAAAAGAAAAATTCAAAATTACCAATGGGTTTAAAAATACAGCCTAAAATCTTGTTTTATTTATCATTTTCTTATGGTACCAGCTTGATGAACAGGAACAGCTAAATGTAGCAGTTTTATTTTTTTTTAAAAAGTTTACTACTTTTACATGCAGTATAGCAATGAAGTTTCTGAAATAAAACTCAGAAACGGAAAAGAAAAGGAAGATGTGCATTGTTTTTTGGAAATATTTAGTGATGATATATGCTCTCCTGAAGTCTATGACTCCAGTTTTCCTCATGGGCTAGTGTCAACAAAACAAAGAAAAAGCACAATAAATCATAATATTGAATTTCAATACTTGGATAATCGCAATACTTAAGAATTACAATATGTATCTAACTAGGAGATAAGCATATCATCGCAGCCAAAGCATGAAATTCTAAAAAATCCTAGCAAACAATTCTTGATTTTCATTTCTATTACAACATTTTATTAAAGGTTTCTCTTCCACAACTCTGTGCTCCATAACTTTCTCCCAGAAGAGAGAAAGAATAAGCCTGCCACTAAGTGTGAGCTAATTATTCCCATTTGCCTCAGGTATTTTTCTCGACACCTCACATATGATAAGTGGCTCTACTAATAATGGCAGTAATAACTGGATCTATTGCTTCATTTGACAATGTAGTCTCTCTCTCAGCCTAACCTGCTTTAAAGCTGTACAGCAGAGGAAACAAAGCTGACATTTGCCTGACACCAGTTTCTCTGATCCACAGGCAACACACACAGTCGATGACAACTATACAGACAGATCTCTGCTTTTAATTATTATACCTGTCTGCACCTCTAAATACAATAAAAACACGAGCAAGTAGAGAAAGCTTTTTATATATATTAAAAGCAGAATGTTGTACTCAAACACAGACGTGTGAAAACAGAGGCGACAAAGAAAGGGAAGATGCAGAAAACTCAAGGTCAAAGAAAAGTTTTCTTGTGTCTTTCAGAGGTGATAACTGTGTCTGAAAGCTCTCATAAAATGCCTCCTTAATTCCTCTCCTTTATCCCACCAAGGCCTACATTCCGTCTCCTTTTTCCTCTTTTTCTTCTTCTCATGTTTTATGGTCCTTGTCTTGGAGAGAGGGGACTTGTTAGGGATCTTTGGAGATTTACAGTCAAGTTTTTTTCTATCAGAGAGAACACCGTTCCAATCTTCAGACCGATATGAAAGGATGTTTCATAGAGGCACTCTTCCAGGAAATAAAAAAAAAAGACAGCTGTCTCGAAAGTTTAACTTTCCTGCTAAGATTAAGTTTTGAGAGAAAGTTCTGCTATCTGTTAAATAAAAACTCTGTCAGGCATTTCTTATTTTGTTATTTACTTTGGAAAACTTTTAAAAGCCTATCCCATAAATTGCTCAGGCACAGATACTCTGAATGCATCAAAGCTTTCATGGTAGCATACTTGGGGAGGTGGGATGCTTGACATTCCACATGCGCACACGTATATGTGCACTTACATACACACACAAACACACACTCACGCAAGCACAAACAGGCAGCAAATTGATTCAGACAGCTGAATATTTGACATCTGAGGACCAGAATAGCTTCATATTCAACAGCTCAGGGGCCTAAAAATGAGCAGTTGGCCCTTAGCTGTTCACCCAGAACACTAATCTTAATGTTTAAACAGATTCAATCAATCTGCTGCAGTAACAGTGTGGGCAGACATGTCCACCACAGGTACAGTAGGCACTCTGGTAATTTTGCAAACATCAACATATTATCGCTTCTACTTCAGAATACTGCAGATACAGTTACTGTATAGGAAAAGTGTATCAGGTAACCCTTTATTTCAAAGGGTGTGCATAAGAAGTCATTACACTGTCATAACCACGTCATGAAACCTGTCATGAGCATAACATAATAAAACATCATACTGTTATATGTAATTGGTTTTAATACTGGCAGTCATATGACCATTACAGTTGTGTTATGAATATTTTCCTTGAGCTCCAGTCAAGTGGTACATTAGACTTGTCCTAAAGACCATCATTACACTGTCATAACTATGTCATGACACCTATCATTAAGGAGTGTTTATGAATGTGTGCATGTGAATGTGTTGTCATTAAGTGTTATTCAGACAGTTTTTTAATTTAATTTAAAATAATTTTTAATGCAAAGTTGACATGGTTTGATATGTCTTTAATATGACAACCTGACCTTAATCAAGCCAAAAATGTCTTTGTTATGACAACTTGACATCATCAAACATTAAACTGTCATATGTGGTTGGTTTTGACACTGGTCATTACGAATCCAAGTGTGTCATGAATATTTTCCTTGACCTCAAGTGAAGTGGTACATTTTGGATTACACTATCATAACCATGTCATGACACCTGTCATTAACATGAAGATATATTTCTGAATGTTTATGACTGTTGTCATTAAGAGCCCCATGTTACACCCAGCACAAAGTGGATGCACCAGTCGCACAGGTGGCATTGCTATCTTACACTGGCGCAGTTGCCATTTTTGCCACATTTGCAAGATTTGCAAATGCACTTGCACTTAGTCTTTGCGGGCATGGGTGGGAGGTCTAAAAATAAAGGCAAAACGAAGGCATGGTTTGGCGCATTTGGTATCCTGTGCACACTGCATTGAAGTTGAAACCACTTGCGCCATAGACCTGCTAAAACCTGGTCGAAGTGCAAAATCTGTCTGCACAGGATAACAACCGGTGCGTTTGGCTGAAGCACACATGCACATCTCCACAATCACAAAACACCTTCATTTATGTTGAGTCTTTTCCCCACACAGGAATGTGGATTAGTAAAGAGTCTTTTGAACATATTTTCTATGAGAAATAAAGTGTAAAATATTTAAGTAAACAGCATTCATGAGTCTTGCGTTTGACCGAGGTGCACATATGTCTCCACAATCACAAAACACCTTTCATTTATATTAAACAGTGTGTGTGTGTGTGTCTGAGAGAGTGTGTGTGTCTAAAATTATCCTCACTAATAATGAATAAGGAAATATTATTATAATCACAGCTGTCAGATCGCCTTTAACAGATCAGCGTGACAGCTGGAGCAACTGTAGTGTTTGTGCCTGCTTGTTTACTGGGATCCAGAAAAACAAGGACTAAACAATTACGATCAGTAACACACAAAATGAACAAGACATTAAATCTGACCACAACGCCGACCTGACCCAGGGAGAAAAAGGCATGTATACTCCTGTCAGAGCCTGATGCTGGTTGAATATGCCCATTGGATAACCTGCGTGAAATTTCGCGCACGGGTTATCAAACTTCAGAAACACTTTCTGATTCTGTTTCCTCCTGTCACTACACTGTCACAACCATGTCATGACACCTGTCAAAAACATGAAGAAATCTTAATGAATCATTAAGTGCTATTCAGTTAATCATGTCGTTTTAATGCAAAGCTGACACTGTTTGAGATGTCTTTGTTATGACAATTAGGGATTAACCAAGACAACATAATCTTTCAATGTCTTTGAAATGAAAACTTGATATGACTAAACATTGAACTGTCAAATGTGGTTGGTTTTGACACTGGTTGTCATGAGACCATTATAAGTGTGTCTTTAAAATTCTCTTTGACCTCAAGTAAAGTGGTACCTGGACATGTTATAAAGACATCAGTAAATGTAATAAGGCCAGTTTGATGACAGAGTACAGTACTAAGCTGATTTAGGTTATGGAAGTGTAATGGCATTCTTATGCACACCCCTTCATATAAAGAGCCACCCTGTATTGTACTAACTCACCATCACATATTGTATGTGAGGTGGACTGAGTCACCTTTTCATGGTCTGTTTGCCTTTTCCATGAAATAGCATGAGACAAAAATAGTCTAGCTCAAGTGCATAAATATGGCCTCAAAATGTGCAGCATTTATCTGTCAACACTCAAAACATTAATAAAGCATTTTGTTAGAATGCTGTCAAACCTTATCTAACTACAATCCATATTCATTATAGTTGGATAATTTCATTGCCAAATTGTCTTAACAGATGTATAGAAAGAAATATTCAGCAGTATAATAGCCCGAATGGAAGAATATTGGAGTAAATAAACTGCATCATGCACCAAATCATGTAGCGGTACACATGTTATGTGAAGACATGCTAATCTGATATATGGCTGTACAGAATGTCTTTTTAAAACTGTTTTTACATTTGAAGCCTCATTCAAGGTTTTTGAAATGAAGCTTTAATTGTCTGTCATCATATTTTATGACATCCTCACTCTCGCTCAGTTTGAATAAAATGAGTCATTGGACTAATTTTTTTGTTTTTATTTTGTTTTTAATCAAATCAACTTTCTTTCATGAACATAATTCTAATAGACTGCCCTGTTAACACAGGTGTGTGCCTGCCTGAGAGACCAAAAAGGTTTTTCACTGTAGTGAATATGTTGTTTTTCAAAGGCTGAACACCAACAAATATGGATTGAAGCAGAATATTTTGTTAGATAAAAACATGTTGTGAATTTTGGAAAGGCTTACATCTATCTTTTTTAGATAATGTTTGACACTCTGGAGTTATTGGAAATGTTTGGATTGCACCAATCTGAAACAATCCTTTGCAGCCACCATGGAAATCATTTCTACAAATAGTAATATTAGTGTACCCGGCACCATTTTAGAGTAAGACCACCCTTATGAATGTGTTATAACTGGTTTATAATTAGGTTATTAATTGGGTTGTGAACACTTAAAGATAAATATTAATTAATATTTATAAACATGTTATTACACAGTTTTCAAACATTGACGTAGGTTCACTATTTGTCAAGATCCAGTTCTTGCTTACTACTAATTTATTTTCCTAATGGCTGACATATATGTAAAAGGCAGCCTTATTTTAAAGTGTAAGCATCACTTGAATATCACTGTGCATAACAACCAGATAGCATTAGTCATATCAACACCTGTGATAATAATGAGGAAAGCTGCTGGTGGCATGCTGAACATGTCAAGGAAAACAATATTGCTAAAGCCTCAGTGTATGAATCCAGTGATTGATATATGCCAAATTAAAGTTTTTGACTATCATGATATGATGATGGTGGTTAAATGATAATAACTTGTCAACAAACAGCTGATGAAGCTGATAGGTGTAAATGTTGCTGATGGAGGAGACAAAGTCAGCTAAGTGATCAATGAGACTGAAGGCTTAACAGTACAGATAAATGTGGGCTCACTATTTGGTAAGCAACAGGTAGTTATAAACTATTTAGAAATCATTTATAGGCGTGGTCTTTTTGTAAAGTGGTAGCCTAATCTTTGTTTGCAACTGTGCAGAAACAGAATGAACAGACATAAAATAGACAGCATTTTTTGAATGCTCATTTAGAATTTCAACATTATGAATGAAGCTTCAAACTATCTGCTACAGACCTGATCTGATATTATATTTGTAAATGTAAAATCTGTTGACTCATTAAAAATATAACATAGTAAGTAACAAAATACAAAATATAAGTAACAAAAATCATGATTTTTAAAAGCTATTCTTCCAGATCATTAAATGAACTATTTGAGTCCTTCAAAATGGAGAGCTTTTGTGACTTAAAAAAATAAACAGCAACAAATAAATCATAATTTCATATTGTAATCTAGTAAAAGAGTTGCCCTGTGTTACATGTGCATGCTGGACCAGTCTTAAAATCATTTCCTGATTTCAGAAAGTGAGTCAAGACTGAATAAAAATGCAATCAATTCCAAATGACTCTTCAAATATGACCTTGAAGAAAGAACATGAAGCTGTTTTATTCTGCAGAGCACCCACATTCTCTCTGCTATGACAAAATACCGTGTGTGCCTGCTGCATTAATCACATTTTGTATTCAGGTCTATCAAACATGCGCCTTAGTATACATTATGATGCTTATAAGGACAAGTAAACCAAGATCCTGCCAGACTCCAGAAGGCAGGGGTGGACAGATAATTAAAGAAAAGAGAAAAGGATCAAGAGAGTACTGTAGGTTGAAAATGAAAATACAGATGTGGGTGAAGAAATGGGATGAAAAAGTGCGAGCAAATTACAGCCACCATGTTGAATAAATGATTTAAATGTCATACCTTAGCCAGTGCTCACACATGATGAGTCCACTAAATAGGCCGGCAAATTTGGCCTGGAAAGTAATTACACATAGGTTCTTTCTAGTATGGGAATAAGGAATAAATTGTAATTATGCCTCAATGCAAAATTTCTCAATCCAGGAAATAAAGCTATTATCAAGTCTTGAATTACATGAAACCAAAAGAGCAATTTGTAAAATGATATTAGCCTCTTTTGAATCTTATAAAAGAGTGAATCCCTCTTGCCCAGTGCTCATCTCCCTCTCTCGCTGTCGAAGCACAGCTTAACTCCCTCAGTGGTAAGTGATGGAAAGGACAAAATTGGCTACTTTCAGGACAATGACTTATTCGAAATTCAAACAACTCTTCACAGCCATCGGAGCACCTTTGAGAGGACGGAAGACAAGAGTAGTCTCTTTCATCCGACTAAACGTCTTCGAGGTGAGCCTCAGCCCTGACATTAAACAACAACAGCCGCAAAACCGGCACCACTCAAAGGACTGTAATAGAGACAGTTGCTGCATTTGTCTTTGAAAAACCAATACATTTATGCTAATGCTCTGTGGCTGACTTCAACAGAGGAGGGAAGTGACACACTCTGAGATAGGACACTTGCACATGCTGGCACATGTTGCAGGCACAGACAGCAATCTGTTGCATCAG
Organism: Lutjanus campechanus; assembly: GCA_027495735.1. Taxonomy (NCBI): domain Eukaryota; kingdom Metazoa; phylum Chordata; class Actinopteri; order Lutjaniformes; family Lutjanidae; genus Lutjanus; species Lutjanus campechanus. The sequence continues at coordinate 8,935 of JAJHUR010072777.1, forward strand.
AGGACAAATGTTACAGTTGCCTGCATATACAGAAGGCTGTGATATTAAAGGCATAGTTCAGAAGACGTGATGGATGAAAGAATAGTTTGGATTATTTAAAGTCAGGTATTTGAAGTACGCTGAATTTAGAGTATTTTTAGCATTTCACTATGCTCTCAGACAGCCTTTTAGGATGGAACGCTGTAATTATATGTGCCAAATATTGCACTTTCCAAACCAACCAGAGTCTATTGGCAAAGTCAATCATTTTATCTTGCAGAACATGGGAGCTGGTTTACCATTGCCACGATCTTTTAGTTTGTTGGTGTTATTGTGTGAATTCAGTAAATCCACAGTAGCCCTTTGAAGCACAATAATAAAAACAAAATAACCAATTGGGGCAGCAGCAGACCAGCAACTGTCGTGTTCTGCAGGTAAAATTACTTTTTTTTTGCCAATGGAGTCTGGTTGATCAAGACTGAGAGAAAGCGATATCTGGCTTATATAATGGCAGTTTCCCATTGGAAAATGCTGTCGGACAGCAAAGTAAAGGGGTGAAAATAAATAAATAATAATATAGAAGGGGTGTCATGATTCTTCAAGTTCACTATTCAATTTGCTTTTTAATTTTAGGGTCACAGTTTGATTTGATTTTTGATTTAAACATTTTTTGCGCAGTTATGCTATTGTTACCGTGTCTAGGCCGCAAACATCATATCTCTGTATCTCTCAATACAGGTTCCACTCCATCTTGTCCATGCATTTCAAAGTGTCAGCAGCAAATAAGCAAACAAACTTTCTGTGCCGTGTGCACTTTTCCTCAGACGTGTGAATATTCTTGGTCTAATATTCCATCAACATGATGCATAGGATTGCGGCTTAACGCCTTGTTCAGACCGGACGCCGAAGCGCCGCGAAGCGGAGCGCCGCCGAAAATCGTGAGCTCGCCGCAGCCCTCCTGTTCATACCAGACGCGCATTTCTCCGCGATGGTTGTCAAGCGCTTCAGCTCCTCAGCTGTTGTTTAGAGCTGCTTTTGACATCATGGATAAGTAAATAACCTCATAAAATTATAATGCTATGTTTTCCTGACTGTACCCAGTTTGTCCACTTCTTTTATTTATCCGTGAATGAAAGTAATAGCTAAGTTTGGTCACACAGTGTTGAATATCTAGGCCATTATTTAATCTACAGAGGCCATATATTTCACAATCTCAAGAGGGCACTTGAATTTGCACAGAACTTGTGGGACACCTTTTGATTCAAACAATAGGCTATACTTACTTGTTGATCCAATTGCATTGGCAACAGTCTCTGCCCCTCACTCTCGCTCTCGCTCTCCCCGTTTGTCTTGACACCCCACCCCCACCTCCTGCAGCCAGCCCCACCGTCTCTGTGTGTGTGTGTGTGTGTGTGTGTGTGTGTGTTCTGTCTCTTTTCCAC
>JAJHUR010072778.1:0-43087 GCA_027495735.1 Lutjanus campechanus
ATGTCTGTCTCTGGGCCTATTTCCATTAACAGTGCTACTACCAAAGCAGCAGTTCAGGGTTACCCACACAAAGCTGCTTCGATTTGTTTTGCTGTGATGTCAGCCTGCCTGTCTCTTTCTCTCTAACCTCGTTGCCACATATACCTCTGAACTTAATCTGCCTATAGCCCAGTATCAGGTTTCACATCAAGGCCTCTGTGTTATGATGCTCAATCTGCTGGGGTATGAGCTCTTTTTAGCGTAGGAACACTTAAGAGCTGTTTGTCTCTCAAGGAACTACAATTAAGTGTAAATATATTGCCATCAACAGCACTGAAACTTCAATTGTTATACAGTCAGTCGGCCGTTAAGTGGAGTGTGAATGAATTTTTAGAAATGGTTTCAATTCTGCCCTTTGGTATTTGCAAGAGATCTGACATTTTCTTAGCTTTCACCCAGAAGCAGATTCCTGGTGCAAGTCCTTTTTGATTAACTTTGTATGTGTCATTTGTAACTTTAAGGCTAACTGTAAAGCTGTTTGATTTGTTTTAATGCTTTTTGGTCAGGTTGTTTGGCATTTCAACCTTTGTAACTTTGGCAACTATACAAATACTGATGTCTCCGCTCCTGAATGTCTCTACTCATAACAGAACACAGTGCCTGTGTCTGGGACTACAGCATATTGCAGCATGATGTCTCTACTCTGGGAACTATCTGCTATTTATATCAAAGGGCCAGTTTGTGAACAAGCCTAAACACCTCTTAAGAAATAGAAAAAGGCAATTATTTCATTGCATACGTTTAACTGCAGTATATTCTGGGAACAAAGCTGGGCTTGTTTTCAAATAGAGCTTTTTTGTTTTTGTTTGGGTTTTTTTTTTTTCCATTCTTTTTGTTTTTTGACTGAACTGCTGGCGAATCTTTGAAATGACTCAACAGAAATCTGCTATTTATGCATAAATCAATTATTGCACTATGATTTATAAGAAGCATTTTTATTGTAGAAACCTTTTTGTGTTGTTGCAGCATATTTATTGATTGTGCATCAGAACTGTGATTTTACTAGTTTGATTGTTGTAGTTCTTGATTTGTAATGGGGCACTTTGATGCAATGTGAAATGTGTATTGCTTCAGCTGCATGAACGCTTTTAAATGTTAGACTATATAATTTATTTAGTCCTGAAATGAAACCCCTGACTATTGTCGTTGTTTAGTGCTTATGTTAAGAAGAAATTATTTAAGTGATTATAAAAATAATTATCATAACAAACTCAACAGTAACACTACAGAATGTAACTCTCTTATACTGCATCCAGCCCACTTGAACAGGTTGGGATACATACAGTACTTAAGTTGTTGGAAATACTATTTATCAAACACTTGGGTAATTTTAATGTTATTTAAATCAATGACTTGCTTTTGTAAATCACTCACAGGCCTTGATTTAACTGTTAGTTGATTTGAACATTAGTGTTTTTAGATCTGTTAGTTTTTTGGTGAAAGTGCTGTTGAAGAAAATCATTTTGGTTTTAAGCGTTTCTACAATCGTTGCTTCTGCTTGTAGCAGAATGTTATCGTTTGCCTTCAGCAACTCATCAATAAAACAGTTCTCTAATCAGTCAACTGTCATCATTTTACTAACATACTGGATTGTTTTAGGTTCTTGCAGATAATTAACAGATTACTAGGACAATTGTTTTTGTTTTCAGGGGACTGCCTTTTTATGCTAGTTTGACAAAAGCTGTCGTGACAAAACCTACGAATGGCAATCTAATCCAAAAGATGGTTAACAATTTGCTCTGTCCACCCCGAAAACTCTCTAATCCATTTTAGAGCACACTCACATTAATTTGGTTATGTATAAAGCAAAAAAAAAGTTTCAAAATTCTCCTAGTCACTTGTTAGTATTTGGTCATGGATTTCATTTAGGGTGTGTATTAAAGCAGTCCTTTTGGGACTGCTGCTAAAATCAGTCAATATTTGTCTCATTAAAGTACATCTATCTAGCTTCTGTATCGTGAAGTACTTACAAGAGAAACAGGGTGGGACATAACTTTTGGATGAACTTTGAAAAGTGGGCATACCATGACCAATGCACAATGCTGTTTTAGCTAGCTAACCAATTAATCTTAGCCCTGTGCTGCTAAATGTGTAAGACTGATTGATGGGTGGATGTCATATTATTGGTTGGTTCAGTCCTATATAAGGACATTGGATTTTGTTTTACAGAGGAAAAAAAACTTGGATTTTCGCATGAGAACACAAAGAATTAGATTTTTTTTTGCATATATTGTTAAATATGTGCACAGTTTGACTGGGGATGTGATCTAAAATGATTTAGAAGGCATTCTTCATATCATTGAGACTTTAAACAGGCCACACGGTTAAATAATATTCAGACATGGATGAAGTGGAAATCATGCACCAGACCATCATAGAATGTAATATAAAGTTCATCATAGTATTACTTAAAACACAATCAGGCTCTGTGTGAGTACTAATTTGTTGTTTGTCATTTGAAACTGGGCTGAGCAATGAGTAAAACTTCCAATCTTTTTATTTTTGCATCTAGCTCTCTGCTGCCATCGCTGTCAGAAAAACTCGGAGATCCAGGACAGCGAGGGACTAAGTGTCATCAGAGCTCTGCGTTGGATGCCGTTCTCCGCTCACTCTGCCCATCACACAGTTCCTTACTCTACCAGATCCTGAAGCTTGCACACCAGGAGAAATTGCTGTTGTTCCTTAATCACAGACCTGTAGGTCAAATAGAATCTCACTGCTGTCATTGTGGTGTAAACCCACAGGATAATGTTGCCCCTAATGCAGTCCCATTTAGTGAATGTAAAGCCCATAACAGCAGCCCATACTACCCTTTAACTGATTGTGATCATCAAGGTCATGGCAACACAATATTTCATCCAGGAGACTGCAAGTCCACTTGTAGCATCCATCACTACCCTTTAACAGACTGTAAAAGTGAAGCTCCTCGGGGCTCAAGCTACTGCTGTTTGCAGAGGTCCAGGGTGGAAACCTACACTGTTCTTTGCCCCAAGAGGCTGCACTGCATTTCCTGCCAAAGCCTGGCTGTAGGTCGTATCAACGACATAGTGTGTTCATTTGTATCCTCTCCTTCGTCATCCAAATCCCCTTCACTGTGCACTCACTCCTCTAGTTTATGCCCTTCCTCATCGATCTGCTGTAATCAACACAACCCCCACTCTTGTCTCTGTTATTCAAACCATGCCTGTCTGACACAGATCACGAACACAATGGAAAGAGGGATTGGAGATGGGGATCCTCCTTGTCCTGTCCTGAAGAGAGAGCAGAGCCCCTCACCTCCCCCCCTGTCCCCTATCCCCTCTGACATCAATAAGAAAACTGATGAAAAGCCACCCTCTCTCCTTCACCATAGACAAGATGATGAAGCTGACCCAACAGTTAAAGCTGGTCCTGTGAATGCAAGTCACCAGGAAGCAGATATAGATACAGCTACAGAAGATGAGCAAGAGTCTAAGACCCTAAGAAGTAATCAGGCTGAGCAGAACCCAAGTGGGACCTTACTGCAAGATGTTGTGAATCGCTTCAGTGAGAAACTGGAGACAATCAAACCAATAGAGAAAGACCCACCCCTGGTTTCCACACCTCTTAATGTCTCTGAAAAGGAGCTGCCACAGCCCCATCCAGCCAATCAGAACTTGCAGTTTCATGCTGATGCCCACCTAACAGAAATCATCACCACAGTGCTTCATACAGGCAGTGCTAGTGACTACAATCTCAGTGAGCTGTTCAATCGTCATGATAGCAAAGAGCCCAAGTCACCTAATACCCGCTCCCGTCGTCGGCAAGAAGTCCTTGCTGCTATGGCAACATCTGCTGATGATGCTTCAACCAGAAGGCATACTTTACAAATTAAACGAGAGCTTGCTATGTTTGACCAGACTTTCAGTAGGAGAAGGGGGCCACTAGCAAAGAGAGCAAGAATGAAAGATGAAAATGTTACTGTAACTACATCGAACACTTCATCAGATTCAAACCTTGTTAAAGAGGAGTCTAAAAGAGAAATGGGGGTAGGTGTGGACCCTCTAGAGAATCATAGAGTAAAGGAGGGACCAAGGAACACTCTTACTGCCGAAAGGGACAGTGATGAAGTAAAAGAGGAGATACAAACAATTATAGTAACAGAAGAAGATCAGATCATCAAAGCAGAGGAGAAAGAAAGGGAGATATCTAGTGAGGAAAAAGAGCTTGCTCTCTCAGGCCCTCAAATACCCACCCTTGAGCTGCCGACCAAGTGTGGCAAACAAGGCTCAAAGGGTGATAGTGTACAAACACAGGTGAAGACCGGGACTGTAACTTCAGCAAAAAAATGTGGCAGGCCCCGTAAAGAAGATGGTATTGGTAGCAGTGCTGGAAGTGATAGGAACAGTGATGAATCCCCATTAGGTCAAAGTTCTGACAATGACGAGAGACCAGGAAAAGGTAAAGATTGTCATAGAGAGAGGCAAAAATCTCAGTCATACCACTCCAAGGAGGCAAGGAGATCCAGGAGAAATATAGTCCCGCCACAGCGGTTCTCCTCCTATGTCACAGAGCCCATGTTCTTTTTTGCATGTTTCTCTGAAAGCATCTTTAACCAGAAAACACAAAAGGACAAGGCATTGACATCTAGCACCCTGGATGCCTTAGATCCAGATTCTAAAGACACCCAGCTTGAATCAAGAAGTGAAACCCCTCTGTCCTCACCTGATCACAAGCGGAAGCTTGCGTTTGAATCAGCCCATAGAGAGCAAAGTGGACCATCTTGTAAAGAGTTAGGCAGTCTTTCCACAAACCAGGTATTTCCACAAGATGTGGTTGCCAAAGAGAAGAGCCCTACAAAACACAACTCAGACAATGGGACAGATGGCAGCAACCGTGGTGCCAAACCCTTTGGAAGGCTACGATCATCTCCAAAAAGACTACAGAACTCAAAGACTGCTTCAAGTACCACCAACACATCAAACATGGATGTCACCTCTGCTACTTGTGTTGAGAGCCGTTCCAACTCCCAAGTCCAGTACACTAGTCCAATTAAGCTCATGTTTGTATCACCAGTAAAGGATAAGGAAGGTGTCAGATACAGTCTCAAATCAGCAGGATCTGGTTCTAGTGGACAAGCAGAGGAGCCCTTTGACCCATGTGAAGAGTCTTCATGGTCAGGGACACTTCAGAAACATAGCCAGAGTACTGATTCTGCTACTTCACGAGTAAAACCTATTTCTTCACCACTAAAGTCTGCTACCTCACCTGCCAAATCGGCTTCTTCACCACCCAAGTCTGCTTCTTCACCACACAAGTCTACTTCTTCACCACGCAAGTCTGCTTCTTCACCAGCCAAGTCTGCTTCTTCACCACGCAAGTCTGCTTCTTCGCCATTCAAGTCTGCTTCTTCACCACGCAAGTCTGCTTCTTCACCACGCAAGTCTGCTTCACCACGCAAGTCTGCTTCTTCACCAACCAAGTCTGCCTCCTCAACACCCAAGTCAGCTAATTCACCAAGCAAGTCGTCTTCACCAGCCAAGTCTGCCTCTTCATCAAAGTCAGCTTCCTCATCACCTAAAATAAGTACTAGAAGGTCAGGTGAAGCTACTCCAACTAAGCGTGTAGCTGGAACTGAGAGCCAGAGATCACCAGGTGACTTATCTTTCCATGAAACCACTCCACCAAAAAGGCGCCCGGGTCGGCCAAAGAAGCTGGGACCACAGCTGGAGCAAAAAGTTAAGAGGCCAATTGGTCGCCCACGCAAGCAGAAGGCTGTAGATTCAGAAATAAGGACAAAAACAGTTGATGGAAAATCTGATGCACCATCCAGCATTGATGAGAATGTAAACAAGAACCTCAAAATAACAGTAGTTTATGGCCGTTCAAGGAGAAATAAACGGACCGTGTCGGAGGGATTTGACCAGCTGCAAACAGAGTTCCATGATGCTTGCCAAGCAGTGGGCCTTAAAAGAGACTTGGGCATTTTAATGCACAACTCTAACACAAGCTCAGGTAATATCACAACAGCATCCACAGAATTGCCAGAGAAATTACATTTTGTCAGCCCTGTGAAAGAGTCTGCTCCTCAGTCAAGCAGTAACATCAAATGTCAGAAACGGGATGATTCTGTACCCTCAAGAAAACCAGGTAGACCTGCAAAAGTTAAAAAAATCTCTGGAATCTCAGTTACAGTAACCACAGTGTCACCTCGACATCGTAAAATTCTGATAAATAAGGATACTCGGCAGTCTCCTGAAACACTAATCCATAAGAAAGCACTTCTACCAGAATTCAAATCCGCCAAAGAGCCTTGGACAATCAGTCGTCAATCAACAAGTAAAAACAGTCTAACAGAGGAAGGGATAGAAACAAAGGATGAAAGTAAAGACAGACTGCCAAATCAGCCTGTAGCAGTGCGTCACTCAATGAGAGTGAGAAAGCCATCAATCCACTTTCTGCATGCTGTTGCCACAGCCTCTTCTAGATCATACAGGCACAGTAATGCTCTGCTACGGCGCTCTAAACAACTTCTGCTGAACAAGGCCAACAATGAAAGGAAACAGGCAGAGCAACAGAGTGGTGTAGAAGCTTCTGGGGAGAAAAGACAGCTCTGTGGACAAGAGAGGAAGAACATCTCTCAGGACCTGAGCAGAGTGGCAGGGGTATCTGTGGACTCAATATTTACTCCAAAAGAGACGCTAAGGTGGTGGGCAGCATCAGCTGAGCAAAAAACTATGAACCACGAGCTTGCTAGGCGAATACGACTCATCTCTGACACTTGGGTCTCGGACACTGTGGAAAATCAAGAAAAAGATACTTCCTTCGATTCTAAACTAGGCACTAAAGGTAACAGGAAATCAAAACATTCCTCTGTGGTTCGAACGCTGTTTGACTGTCCTCCTAACAAACCAAGGTCCTGTAGCATGCAGCAGCTCTGCTCCTGGTTTATGCAGACCACGGAGACACAGTCTCTGGGTATCGTCAAGAAGGCAAGCTCCCGTAATCCTTATGAACTTGTGCATTTTCCTCGTTCTGCCAATAAAAAAAGTATTTGCCACAGTCCTCAGGCAGAGCGACTCCGCAAACACATGAAGAAATTTGCCAAAATGGTGCCAAAAAGTCCCCTGCAACATCAACAGGCTCAAAGACGGTTGAGGAAGAGGAATGAGGCACTTCTTTCAACATGTAGTAAGCGACAACTTTTCACTCCCTGTTTTGCAACGGGCAGGCTCAATCAAGGAGCCCGATGGAGGAGTAGCAGAGCATTTGGCAAATACCAGGCTACTCTATTTAGAGCAAGGACAAGGTTCCTAAACCGGAAAGAAAGGAAGACATGGCAAAAGAGGCAGAGGAAAAAGAAAAACAAAAAAGCAGCTACATTTTGTTCAAACGGACAAGTAAGGACTGGACTGCAACCAAAACATAAAGCATTACGCAGATCAGCAAAATATCAGTTATCTGACAGTTTGGGGAACAGTTCTGCCACCAGTTCTGTTGACCAAACTCAGGAGCCTGTGGATGTACCCAAAGAGCAGAACCTCTGCTCTAAAGCCTGGAGTCCTGAGAAGCTGAAGGAATGCCGGGTGTTTCTTAGGAAGATCAACTCTCCAGACAATGAATCAACTGAGGAAGAGTGGGACTCCTGTACTGTGACACTGGATGATGGGTCACCCTCTGCATACCTCTTTGCAGGAAGGGAGAGAGAACTGGTAGGAGTTGTTAAAGCTGTGAAAGCCGAAAGAAAAAGGCGCATGAGTAGGACTGCCTCGAGTGAGCGAGCAGATTCTGCACCTAAATCAGTCCAGGGGCAGGATGAGAAGCCAGCGGGGAGGAAGAAAGGCAAATACAAAAGTCCTGGGGTTGTGTCTACCGAACCACCACAACCACCACCAGCGAAGATGTTGAGACAATCTCGAATGAGGGGCCTAAGCGGGCCAAAATGGGATGACTTTGTGTGTTGGTAACTATGCTTGCTTCTTTTATTGAACATCATATAAAGGTCCAATGTGTAAGATTTAGGGGATTTATGGGCAGAATATGGCAGAAATTGAATCTGATATTCCCAAGTATGATTTCAGTTGTGCATAATCACCTGAAAATAGCAATTGTTTTGTCATCTTATGGTGTGTTCAGACATAAAGGAAAGTGGACTTTTGTCTTGCGTTGCTGGCAGAAATCCACTTTCTAATCCCAAAAGTTTGAAAAATAACCTTTGAGCTTCTCCTCCCCTGGTAAACTGGTCTTGATCAGAGCAGAAGCAGGTGAACCATACTTCCTCCAGAAACTCTGGGGCCTCATTTATAAAACAGCAGTATAATCAATTTTGATCTTAGGTATGACTTGCACAGAAAAAAGTAGCTATTGAGAAAACCGTAATTTGAGGTGGAAATGATCTTATCTCTAAGCAAAGCGTAGACTTGATTTTCTTGATTTTTCTTTCTAGTTATGACGGGGTATTACAGTTTTCGACACACTTGTGCCCAACCCTGTGGTGAGATGTGCATTACTTTATGCTTTAGGAACAGTTTGACAAGAATTATTAATTAAAGATGTGAGATTAATTGCAACACATTCCCAAGCTATGTGTTTGGCATTGTTTGTCAACCTACTATTAAGCTTACTGAATAATACGTGTTATCTTCCAAAATTTAGGAAGATACCAATACCTTCCCTTTGGTTTGTGGGTATTCCTGACTAAACTCGTGAAAATATGTGAATTTCTCATATTCACATTGCGCCATTCGTGCCTCTTACAAATGATGCAAATTTCACGTCTGTTTGCATCTTTGCATCGAGTTTGCATGTAATCTACACCGGCCTACGCCGCCAGGTTTCTACAGTAGCCCAGAAAGGACAAACCAAACACTACCGAGTGGGCGTTTTGTGTTTTTCATGATTTTCACAGGGACTGTAGGTTCTCCAACATGCTTGGTAGGGGAGTGTGATGAAGCTGGTTGCAAAATGCAAGCTCACCACTAGATGACGCTAAATCCCACACACTGGACCTTTAACACATCATCAGCTTTTATTAAGCTTCAGCTTCAAATGACCAAAAGAATCAACTTGTGCTCTTTTTTTTCTTTCCTGACAGAAAACTAAATGAAGCACGAGGCCTCCTCCAACCTGGGAAAGGGACTGTGGTTTTAACGTGGTGCCTTTGGACATTGAGCTGACCACGTGGACTGACCATCCCACTATGGTTCAGTCTTACACTCAGCAATTATGTAGCAGTCTAACTTAACAAAAGCTTGATGTTGCACTATTTTTATCCATGGACATGTATGTACAGAATGTTTGATTTTATTTTTATCGTCAACTTGGCCTTTGCCTTTCTGAACATGTAAAGTACATCAAATCATTGCGAATAGAGTTTTAATGGGACAAGTGCTTATACAGTGAGCCTTGTCAGAGTGGCTGTATTGGAAGGAAAGACAAAGCTTGACTGCATAAAGACGGTGCCATCTCCCCCAAAACATACCTCATTATTGAGGCCACCACTTCTTTCAGCCAGTGACCTTTTTCTGTAAATCTTAACCTGAAACCAGTAACAGTTTTTAATACTTTAAGTTATTATCTCCACCATAAAAATGTACAGCTCTGAACCCCTTGCCCCATAATTTAAAATTTTATTTATAGTAACTTTGGCGCTGTTAAAATTCCAAATTGCATATTTAATAATTTGTTTTGTATTTTAGATTTGATCAAAGTTTATTGACATGCTCTCAACCCAAGCCTTGTTTGCAATAGATATCTTGATGCTTCAGTCACATGTTTTGCAAGTAGCCAAAAATATAGTTCAAATGAAGGAATCATTGGTATCAACCAAGCCCCAAGCCCCAAGCCCCATCGTTACCCCAGTCACTATCTGCGCATGGGCCCCAACTACTAAAGTGTGTTTTGAACTAGAGTAACTGGCCATCATCAGCCTGTTCTAAAACCAAATATTTTTGTAATTTTTCAAGTATTTTTCAAACTATATTTGCATGTCTTGGCACCAAACTGCAGTTAGCACAAACCTACATGTTGTACATGAATACATATCCAGCCCCCAAACCCCACGAAATGTAGAGGTATATGTGAAGCGGTGAAGAAAATGGCATTATGCAGTTGTAGAAATTAGATTCTGATTAATTTGTTGGTTTGTGGGAGTTGTCTTGTTTTCACCCAAAGCATATACTGTATGTTAGTGTCAGATCTACTTCTTGCACTATTCCATCTGAGATTATTAATCCCACTACACAGATTCCTCCCCCGTATTTTGCACATCCCATGTCCCACTACCAAACCCTACTGTAAAACTAGAGAATATATTTGGTGCAATACAAACCCAGATGATTTATCAGTATGTAGTAATTATTTTATTGCTGACAGACGAATGGATGTACGCAAGTACCAATGGCCTGGGATGTTACTTCAGTTGTCTCCATAGCCATGTAATGTGATCTGAAAAGAATATTGCTATACAAACTCAGTTTTTTCCCACCTGCTTTCCTCTTCAATGAAGCAGAAAAATAACAGATCCTTAATTGTTATAATAGCATTAATTGTTCTTTATCATAGCATTATTTACTGTTTAAATGCAGGTGGGAAATGTGTTGCTGTTAAGGTTTCCAATTTTTTTTTTCCAAGTTGCAGCAAGAGACGCCTACCTCCACTGGGGCTCAGCTAGGCCTACTGCTCTTTTGCTTTTATCAACCGTGTGATAGACAAGGCCAGACAGATGATCGATAAACACTAATCTTGGATCAATATCATGTTTTTCCTGCCCTCTAGAGATCCAAGATGTCTGGCTGTAGGTCAAAACTTAAACCTGTTTTGTGTGTCTGAAAACCCTTGTATGTGTGTCACTATGGTTGCCATTTCAACACGATGGAGGTGAGGTGGTGCAGTCTCGTGATAACCATTAGCCCTCTGTTGAAAAACCTGGTGCTAAACATCTGTTGTATATTTTCTTTATCATGTGTTTTTATACTGTCCATTACAGATGCAACAAAGAGGTTTCTGTGATTGGAACAATAAAGAGTCTTTTGAAATAACCAGCAGGCAACAGGATTTTTAGTTCACTGAAATGGAACAACACAACCCACACCATACAGTATCGCAAGATTCTATGGAAGAGTATAAGGGCCAGACATAAGGGGATAACATGAGAATTTATCTTAAACTTTAAAAAGTCAAAATGTCAAAAATTAACTCCAGGGCTTACATGGGTCCTCAAACAGTCGAATTTAATCCTTAAAAAGTTATATTACATGCCTTTAAAATAGATTGGATAATGAAATTAAAGTATACTCCACTTTGTGAGAATAAGCCACTCAGTATGTACTCACCACTATGCCGATGTGATGATGGGTGAAGGTCTTCAGTTCACAAAACAATCCTGGAGTTTTAGGAGAAACAGGGTAGCAGCCTCATCCAGTACAATGGCAGTGACTCGCGAGACTTCTGCACGTGCGTCCATTAGGATATATACGAAGTCTCGCGAGATCGACGCCATGTTTACATCCTACCAGCTACATGCTACAGTTGACATTTCTGCTAAAAACATGGCGTAAATGGCGTCTTTTGCGGTTAATTTTTAATGTCGCGGCTCACGAACACTTGGATTACACCAAGTGTTCTTTTTTTAACGTTTTATCTGTGGTCACCGTTCACTGCCATTGTACTGGATGAGGCTGCTACCCTGTTTCTCCTAAAACTCCAGGATTGTTTTGTGAACTGAAGACCTTCACCCATCATCACATCGACATAGTGGTGAGTACATACTGAGTGTCTTATTCTCACAAAGTGGAGTATCACTTTAACATTAGTTTACATTTAGAAAGTTGCATTGACTTCATTCTCGCTTTTAAATAGGTTTGGGGGAAAAATTTGTATTGATCATGCTGTAAGAGTGAGAAAACAAAACCAACATTGAAGCCATAGCTGATAATGCAAACTGTGCAGTTCAGTCAGTTTATCAGAGCATTGTTTCTGTTATTAGTACTTTGATCTAACATGGGTGTGCAAGGTTAAGATCTGTCTAGAAAAAATAGAGCATTTAGTGCTCAGTTGAAGCCTGTTGAAAATTATGAATTGAAGCCCACTGGACCCTGTTCAAGAAAATGCTGTAATTAGGATGAGTTTTAATCTATGCAGACATTAAAAGCAGAGGTGTTATGGACTTTGAACAATTAATTTAGTTGCAAGTAATTCTGGGACTCTGATTTTCCATCAAATGTTTTGCACTTTTCTTGCCAGTGTGGATATGAAATTGGCCTTAAATGTAACTTGTTAAAACCTGTAGAAACCCTGTAAATTGAAAAACCATTTCAAATACAACTCAGCATTTTGAACTTACTCTCATAGAGTCAAATTGAAAAAACAAATCTTCCTCCTGATTATCTTTCTTATACCTGGCACTTATATTTACAAGTCTGACTTTAGTCTTGAAATGCAAAATAAATGAAAAAAAATTCCTCTATTTCTGTGGCCCTATTACTCATTCTTAAGATCCTGCTGCACACCTGTACAGACAAAGATGACATCAAGGATTATCTGATGTTGGATTTTACTTTAGTTTTTTTGGTTACTTTTGGTTTTTGTTCTTTGGCTGATACCAAGATAAGCACATTTTTTCCACCTAATTGCAGAGAGCATGAAGTCTCTCTAGGAACGAAATTAACATTTTAAGCCTACTCGTATCATGATGACCCATTGGTAGATACAGTTCTTCCGTTTTTATCAGCTTGTTACAAATATTTAATATTAAAGAGACAGTTCACCCCAAAATGAAAAATGCATGCTCTTCCTCTTACTTGTAGTGCTATTTATCCATCTAGATTGTTTTGGTGTGAGCTGCTTTTTGAGATATTGGCAATAGAGATGTCTGAATTGTATCAAATATAATGGAACCAAATGGTGTTCAGCTCGTGGTGCTCAAAGCACCAAAAAAAAAAAAAAAAAAACTTGAAAAACTGCACGTCTTTCCAGAAATGACAACCTTATTAATCAAGATAATCCACAGACATTGTGAGCAGTTTCATGTAGGAACTGTTTTGTTTCTATCAAACTGCACTTGCCAACCTTCCCACTTTAGCTAGCTCAGTGGTGCTGATGTTAAAGCTCAACCAAGGGGGTAGCAATTCATGTTTACATTTTGTACTGTCACAAGCTTCCATTCCATGAGTAGATGCATGCTTCTTTCTGCAGTTATGTGGGTGGTGGGTGAGTTCTGTGGAAAGAAAATAGTTCCTACATGAAACTGCTCACAACAAAGTCTATGAATGATCTTGACTAAACGGGTCATGATTTCTGGAAAGATACACGGCTGCCGAGTTCTTCAAATATATTTTTGTTAGTGCCACAATCTTAGTCATCTAGTTCAGTTATCTTAAAGACAAGGCACCTCTATGGCTGATATCTCTAAAACAATCATCTAGATTGATAAATACAGGTAAGAGGAAAAAAAAAAATACATTTTTTATTTTGGAATTAACTGCCCCTTTAAAACCGTTATCAGCTGATCAAGATGATGTGTCAATATTATCATGCATCCCTAACTCTTAGGAGCAGTGGGTCCACTCAATTTCAGTGTAACGGTGCACTGCTCAACATGTAACAGTGAGGGCCGAGAAAACGAGAAAAATAAATAGAACGTAATCTGTCAGCCAGGGGCAACAACCATGCAACTGTCAGCTGACCTAACAAACAACTAATTCAAACTAATGTGCAAAAGTCATGGTAGCTTTCCTAGTTGACAAATAATGGACAGTAATGTAGGAGCCATGTGGTCAAGGTAGGCTTATACACCGCTTTCACTGCTCAAATTGAGCAGGACAACCACTGTGTGCACTAGTTAAGACACTGTTTATTCTGACCATAATCAGAATCAGAATACTTTATTGATCCCACAAGGGGAAATTGCCTTTCAGTTACATCCCATCCAAGAAACATAAAACAGACAGTGATACATAACAGGGGGAGGACAGGAGCGGGAGGAACTGTGGGTCAGCCACCTGAAGCAGCGCCCCGTTTACTTAGCTGAGAAAAAGGAGAACAAGAGGGAGGAAGAGGGGAAAAAAATGAGCCAAAAAAGAGGACGAGCTTTTCTGACATATTACACTTTAATGATTAAAATGACAGAACTTGAAATTGGGAAACATACAGACATAAAACTTTACAGGAATGATAAAGTACATATAAAAAGGTGAAGCCAATGGGCTCGAAGTCAGAGAAGTGGTACGTTCAGTTATATTTATTCATGTTAATTGTATTGTAAAAGGTAAGTAAATATTTTCGTATTACTAAAGTCTGAACTATATTAGACCAGAATACTTTAACATTTGTTTAACCCCTTTTGCATGAACTGTTGACACCCTGACTCCTATGACACGTTGGCCTCCTGGTTGATGAGGGGGTTTAGGTCCAGCTTTGTCTTCTCTAGAGCTGCAGTCTTGGCCCTCCGTGAAGGACGCACCACAGGAACTGACTCTGGAACATTTTCTCCATCACTGTGGCCAAAACAAAAAGGAACAGGAAAAAGATGAATGTGAGAATGAGAGAACTTAGTGATGGTACCAAAGCATTTACAGGGGTATTCACTCACCTCTCCTCTGATGACTCTGCCCTCCTGCTCGGCTTTCTGCCCCCTCTGGCTGTGCAGACTTTCCTCTGACCTGTGCACACACACACACACACTCAGGTTACCTCACAATGCTGAGTCAACTCCTTGCCTCAGGTAGACGAGAAGAGCTCTAAAAATACAGCAGCACTATGTACAAGCGCAGTTTTTGATGAGTGTACAGGACCTGCATTACCTCTTTTGGGTCTCTTGGCAGATTTAGATGGATCGTCTGCTGCAGCCTCTGTGGAAACATGGCAGACACAAATTCATATTTCTGCAGTTCTCTGCTAGATGTATTTTTTTCCTGACAGACACGGAATAGGACGAAGTACAGCTTTTTTTTTATCCAGTTAGCAACGTTCTGGTAATGAGACACAATCCTTTTTTCAGTTCTAGTTGTCATAAACGTGTGTAGAGTAAATCTAATTAGACAGGCACAGAGAAGGTGGCATTTGCTTCGGATGCTCAGCGGGGTGTCAGGTGATCTTTGATACAGACTGTCACTGTTTGCATGTTTACCGTCTGCATTGACGTCCAATGGTTGCAACGCACTGGCACTGAGGAGCTCAGCCTGTTCTTTAGAATCCAACAGCTGATAAATCATCTTCTCTAGAGCACGGAGACACACACGATCCTTCACCACCTGAAGAAAAGATGTGTGAAAAGAAGAAAAATTAAACACGAGACATTTCAAACAGATATCCGATAGCCTAGTATTTTTATCACATCTTTTGATTAATTAGAAGTTGAAGACCGATTGGAGGGTCTGTGTTTTAGGATCGTCATTGTGCGCATGTTAAAATACTGATGTTAGCATTAAGCTTAAAGCATCACAGTGTCTGCCTCACAGGGCTACTAGCATGACTGTAGCCTGTTAAGTCTTGTTGAGTGTTTAAGTACCTGTACGAGCTCCTGCAGCAGCGTCTGCAGGTCTTTCTTGACGGTCTCGTCTCTGCTGAGCTCCAGGTTGCTAAGAGTTTTGGCATAGAGACGCACCTCAGGGGCTGTGGGGTCCTTCAGCATCTCCCCACACATACGTACCGCTAAGTAGTCATGGACACACACCTCCTAAAGACATATGGAAGACAGTGTCTGCATTCACGCTGTTTTTGCCTCATTGAGCTGTTATCACATTAAAGCCTTTTAGAAATGGTTTACTCAAACAACTGAAATAAATCGTGGGCTGAAACATTCAAAACAATTTGCAGATCTCATCTGTGTTGAAGAAATGAATATTTGTTGGGAGAATGCTTGGATGAAGATGAAGATATGATGAAAAGCTCAGAGCACCAATAAAATCACTGAGGAATTTCTCACCGGAGATGACCCAGATTAAGCAGTGAGGTTCTTACCTCCGTGTTAGTTGAGGGTTTAATAAGTGCACTCGGACGAGTCAGCTCCACAAGTAGCTCGACCACGTTGTTAATATCCACCTCAGCTAGTGGAGAGGTGGCTGGGGCATTCATCAGAGTCCGAACAGTCGGCAGGAAACTCTCCTCCACAACCTCCTGGTGGGCCCTAATACACACAGAGACCCTCCACATTAGTTTTTATTGCAGGACTAATAACTTCACCTGAGCACAAATAAATCTACATTGCACCTTGTAGGCCAGTAATCACACTAATAACAGGAGGATGAGAGGAAAGGCACAAGTGTAATAGATTAAACTGGCCACGAAGCTCATTGTTTGCTTGTGTATGTGTGCATGTGTGACCTGCTCTCGCGGGCGTAGAGCTGAAAGAAGACGCCAAGGCAGTGCCGCAGTCGGGTGTCATCTTCAGTGACAGGATTGTACCACAGCAGCACCAGACGGGAGAGCATCTTAGCACTGGAGATGCGGCCGGTGTACATTAGCTTGGCGAGGCCCTCCGCTGTCTCTGTACGCAGATCAGACACCTGAAAATATTGCACACAGATAATTAAATCACATTGTCTTCAGATGTTTCATATCAAAGAAAACTAGATACACTTCTGTTTCTGGTGTAAATATTTCACTCAACCCTCACCTCACTGTCCAGGAACTCTGAAAGCATCACAAGGATGCTCTGTGCACTGTCCTCAGGTATGTCTCCCTTCTCCTCAGTCACTGTTGCATCCTCCTCCTGTCCGTCTGGTGACTGGGAGGACGGGGCTGTCTGAGTGGTAGCTGCCTCAGAGAGCAGCTGGAAGCCGAACAGCAGCAGCAGGTCGATGATGGCCCGCAAAGCACTGATACGGATCTTTACCTCATCCAGCTGAGCAATCTGAAAACACACACACACACCAATTTTAGTAGTGGGAGTACATGATTTGTGTCTTGTTTATGGGTCAGTGAACCAAAAAATGCAAAAATATCTTTCCACTTAGGCCTAGTAATATCTAATTAAGTTTTTTATTAGCAACAGTTTAACAGAGTCATCATAAAGGCCTCAGATCTGTGGGTTATCTTGAAGGTGCTGTTTCTAGAAAGACTTCTTGCTGGTGAGTTTATTAAATTCAAGTTTTAAACATTTTAAGTACCAAACATTTAATTAACCTCCGATGCCTTGGAGCAGTACAAGTCTCAGCAACTAAAACTGAAACTATTTTCAGAGGCGGATTACACGCCAAACCACAGACTGCAGATGAAAATTAGCCTGTGTGGCTAAATCTGGCACATTTACATGAAGACAAGTGCTCATGTTAATTCATGTGCATCGTGCCCTTTTAAACTGAAATTAACCACCAGGAGTTTAAATGTGAATACAGAATGTGTAATGTAATGTAATGTAAATGTATTTAAATTTTAAGTAGATAAAACGCATGTATCATAACATTTACCTGCAGCAGCAGGACCATGTGGGTTTTAGCCAGCTCCTTGCTGTGCAGAGTGCAGGTTCCCAGACACACCACGGCCATATTACGGACAGCAGGGTGAGCATTTGCTATACTGGGCAAGATCTGACAGAGATGGAGAAAAACAGTCACATCGATCAATTTTTTTGTCCTTCACTACATACCTCCACAAATGTTTGCTAATATCAGATGGCATAAACAAACAATAAGCAAATAATCACGGACGATTCAGAGGTTTCATCAGTTAGTAAAAGAGGCTTTTGACATTTTAAAAAATGATTATTATTGTAGAAAACGCTACAGCCTGAGAGACAGGATGGTACCAAAGTTTAAAAAAAACATTTTAAAAATAAGATACAGGAAAGATATGTGGCTGATTGTCAGAATCTGCATCAATCCCTGTCCCCCTGTCTTTTGCAAGATTAATTATCCATGTGCTTTGATGTACATGTCAGGGAGAACTAGCAGGATTTGTCTGAGCTGTTCCTAAGACATCAAATACTAACGTGGGTTGGTGAAACGTCTCAAACACAACAAAACAATGAGACAAAATAAGGAAATACAGGCAGAGGGCGGGGTCTCTGCAAACACAGCCACCACCACACATTTCTACTGGGTCAAAAGTGATGATTGAAATAGATTATGTTTATATGTGTCTATACATTGTCTTGTTTTTTTAGAAAATGTTGCAGATTATACCTCTCAGAACACCTTATAAAATGAAGGTTAAAAGACAAATTGACATGTTAGTGTAAATTAACGTATCATATTTCAAGTTTCAGGTTGAGTGGTACCCGTTTTAGGGTACTGAGAGTTAAAACAACTACAGACACTCATTTGTTCCAACACTAGCTAGTTAAATCAAAAGCATCACACTTTGCTGTTGTAATGCACTTTAACCTCGACTACACCCCCTGTGACACTCGTTTGACTATATCTTGTTAACTTTTGCATTGTCCTGTGTGAAGCCTATTTTAACTTGAAAAAAACAACTGTCCTCTGGGATCATAATAAAGTTTAATTGAACTTGAAAATCTTCAATCAGAGGGGCAACACAGACATTTAAAAAAAAATGCAAGTGATATACACACTGCATTTACAAGCGCTAATGGAACTACTGACAAAGGTCCTTAGCAGGCCATATATGTTAACCTGTGTTATGTGCATCTAAAGTAACATTAGTGAAATATATGACGACGTGTGCTGTGTGGGTTTATACCAGTGAGGACATTAAGGCACTTATTGTTGGACCAATTCGTGTCTTGATGCTCATCTGCTTCAGCAGCTCTGCACACATTGTTAGACACCTCAGAAGAGTCTCAGGATCATTCTGAAAATAAAAAAAACAGGTTTAGACTTTTCCTTATATTAGAATGATGGCCTCCTGTGCCTCCCGTGTGATTATGTACCTTCTCAGTGCGGACGTCCTTGTCTGCTGGCTGGCTGCTCTCTGCGATCTCTTGGATGATGGTGTTTCTGCGATTCTCGAGCTCCATGATGGAGTCCTTCAGCTCTGCAGCACGGCTGAACTCCTGGGCGGAGATACAGTCCTCCAGCGTTTGTTTAGCCTCCAAAATACGGACCTTCACCTCTGCTAGCTGGGGGGGAGGTGGAGACATAAACGAAAGAGGAGAGAGTCATTCCTTCGGTGAAACAAACTCCAGAGGATTCTGGTTGAGATGGGCAACTGCACCCCCAATAACAACAAAAACAACAACAGCTGAGGCCCTGGGACAGGTTAAAACCCTCCGAGGGCTCTTTAACCCACTGAAATAGGAACAGACGAGGAGAGAGAGCACAGGTGCACAGGATGGATGGAAGCTAAACGAATGGGCGAGGATCAACTTCCTCTGCAGCTGTGGAGCCTCCAAAATATTACATTCTTTCGGTGTTGTTTGAAAGATGGAGAGACAGTGATTTTCACTGAGGTTAAAGGGATAGTTCACCACAAAATTCAAAAATACATACATCTTACCTGTAGGTCTATTTATCCATCCAAACTGTTTTGGTGTGAGTTACAGAGTTTCGGAGATATCATCCACAGAGATGTTTGCCTTCTCTCAAATATGATCGAACTAGATGCAATGTTGCCAATTATTTTCCAATGAAAGTAGCAAGCATTAGCCCCAAAACGTCTCTCAAAGTCATCCAATGACGTCAAACGTCCATTAAAACACTAATGACATCAGTGCACAATCATTTGCGTAAAGCTTGTGTTGGTTGCAGTAAGAGCAAGGGAGAGATCACCTTAAGCCATATAAAAGGCAGATAGAGAAATCTAAAGAAACTGTACCATTCTGCCAGTGAAAGAGGAAAATATTCCTGTGATTACTCATAATTATTCTAAAAAAGTCAAACTATGAGATGAACAGTCATAATTATAAGATTAAAAAAAATCAACTTTTTATCTCGATTATGATTTACCATGGGGATTTTTTTTTTCACTGATGGAAACAAATTATTTAGATATTTACAACATTAAACTATTTAAATATTTACAACATTAAACTATTTATATTTTGACATTTATTTGCTTATTCTTGTAGATATTCAACTCTCTCTCCTGCAGCGAGTGGTGAGCTCCTGTCTGCCAACACAGCGCAGGAGATGGAGAGGGACAGAGAGAGGCCCCGGTGCTGTTTGCAGAACAAGTCACTAAATTTATCACTGGTCGATTTTTTGGATATAAAGTCACTAAGAAAAGTTGCTGAATCCAGCGACAAAGTCTCCAAGTTGGCAACCCTGACTAAATGGCACTCACCTGGTGCTCAAAGCACCAAAAAGTACATAAAAATCAGCAGCAATGTCTCTTTCCAGAAATCATGAGCCCGTTACTCAAGATGATCCACAGACTTTGTTATGAGCAGTTTCATGTAGTTTCTACCAAACTACACCTGCCAATCACATCACCGCGCAGAAAGAAGCGTGCATCTATTCATGGACAAGACGACACAGCTCAGCCAAGGAGGACATTATTGATGTTAAATCCTGTGCTTTCACAAGCTTCACATTCATGCACGCTTTCTTTGACGTAGTTGGCAGGTGTAGTCTGGTTGAAAGAAAATAGTTCCTACATAAAACTGCTCACAACAAGGTCTGTGGATTGTCAGGTCATAAATTCTGAAAAGAGACATGGCTGTTGAGTTTTTCAAACTTATGTTTTTGGTGCTTTGAGAAGCAGACAGCTATAGAAACAATATCTCCAAAACTCAGCAACTCACATCAAAACAATCCAGATGGATAAAAAGCACAACAGGCCAGAGGAAAAACATGTATTTTGGATTTTGGGGCAAACTGTCCTTTTAAAATAGGAATAAATGTGATCAGGAAAACTAAAGAGTCTAGCAAAACTACTGGACCTGTATACACCAGGCAAAGTCCAGATTGGCACACATGATGTGCACCTTCCACCCCACTAGTTAAACGTGCTTTGCCTCCAAACACAAACCATCTGCCAGCTGAAGGTACAGAGGGATGGACAAATAGAAACAGACAGAGGGAACATAAATAGAACACTGAGGAAATGGAAAAAAGATCAGTTTGTTCTTCATCTCAGTTTTAGAATATGCAAACCTTTCATACATTTAGTTAATTTGATCTTTCATAATATAGGAAACCTGAGTATCCTTTTGTAGCAATCAGGGTTTCTGTGACCTTGTAATAATTTTAACTTTTCTACTCAATTAAAATCAGTAATCTGCCAATATGTGGTGCTCTCCTCCATCCAAAACACTGTAGGGTAATTGAAGGGATTACTGGATCTAATTGCTTGTGGCTGCTTTCAGTTGGCAGAGTGTTGCCCACCTGGACCTGCTGCCGACGGCTCTCGTTCTCATCCACCGGCTGACAGGCCTCCATGATGGGCTCCCTCACATCTGAGATGATTTCTGCCACCTGTGTAACACAAAGCCAGCTCATTTAGACATCAATCTCCGAGGTAATGATACCAGCAGTTTCATTTTGTGACACCTCAAACAAAAGACCTTTGGTTGCAAAAGGCAGATTAATTTCTGCATCCATCAACACAATTATCCCACAAATAATTTTTATGTTTTCATTTTCATCTAATAGGTATGTCAATTAAATTTGTTTTCCCTCTTGTGTGGATGGAAAAGTAGCACAGTCTGGATTAACTGAACACTGAATTTACAGCAGAGAAAAAGCTGTGAATTAGGTGTCAAATGTAACTTACAGTCTGAATGCGTCTGTGGTCATCAGGAATGAGGGTGAGGAGTTTCTCAGTGAGCAGGGAGACAAGGGAGGAGGGAGTCTGTGGAAGAGCCAACATCTCCTGAAGGACCGCCAACACGCGCTTCCTACAAAAACACACAACAGAACCATTCTGAAGAAAATCGCCTCAACAAGCTGATGAGAGTATTTGGCTAACTGGACAAAATTAAGGAGCTTGCCAAACAAAGCAAAATAGAGTTGGACTGGACGATAAACTGAATTTTTTAAATTACTGACACTAGAAATCTCTTATCAAACTAAATGAACACATACTGCAGATTTTAATGCAATGTCTGAATCGTATGTTTAAAATGCAGAAAAGCTGCAAAAATCAACGACATCTAACCAGATATTTAACCATACAATCAGCTCACAGTCTAAAGAAGTCCATTACTTAACAATTGAATATCTTTAGGTTTGGGACCGCTGGTCAGACAGAACCACAACTGAGGATGTTCACATTGTGATGTTTGAAATTAGAATGGTTACTTCTCACTATTTTATGGCATTTTACCAAACAAATGGCAGACTGGTAATTGGTTACAGCCCTGAAAGAGGTCATTCTGTTAATAATCAGGACAAACATCACAAGTGATCATCACAATTAAGGAAACAAATTGCACTGACATATATAAAAAATGTGTAGTATTACATTTATTGCTATCAAGGCAAATCTGATCATTTATCTTGTCCAGCTATTTATTTCTCAGTAGCTTCTAGTCCTTCCCTCTAAGACTCTTCTCTCCTGATATCACATCCAAACAAAGAAGCACTTGTTCCTCCTGTCTTTCCTACTTCTGCCTTCTGTACCAGTGCTTTTTGTCAAAAGCTCTTACCATCCCACTGAATCCTGCAGGAGAAATGTATTATCATAAAGAAACGTCCTCTAAGAATGTTTAAATTTGTGCACAGATGTGGTAAGTTGGCCTCAGAGGGGCTCACTGTCCTTCACACTTAGCAATACTTCTGTAAGCAGGCTCAGGGTGTTATAGCCTTGTTGATGTTTCAGATTTCCTTGATAATTATGAACTCAGAGACACTGTGACATCGACCGAAGGCTTCCCTCGTTGTCTGCCCCCTTTCTGGTACAGTGATTATGCTTGACTGTGTGGTGTAGAACTACAGCAGGGCAGTATATGGATTGAATATTGATACTATGATATGAGGTTAGATATTGTCCTAGATTTTGGATATTGTTATATCGTGATAAAATGATGTACTTTTCTAAACTTACCAGCCTGTTCTCGCTGTTCTATCTTTTACCTTTGCCCACTTAGTCATTATATTGATATTACTGATGATTATATGTCAAAAATCCCATTGTGTTGATATTTTGTGAAAGCACCAATAGACAATACAATATTGTTGCTATATTAATAACGGCATTTGGTCAAAAATACTGTGATAGTTCACCTTCCTCTACACAGGACATATTATATAAAGCTTAGCGAATGTAATGTTTTTGGTATTTGACTGACTGTATCCATGTATTTAAGCTGTATCAAGATCTCCTCTGTCAACAGTCATGTTGTGATAAACTTGGGCTCTCTCTCTATCTCTCTTTCTTTCTCAGTACTTTCCTCAGTTGATGTCCACATGATTGTTAAAGCGAATTTGTTACTGCATCTTTCCCTCCCACTCTATTTTTATCAAACCACTTGTTTATCACGTTATCAACACAACTCTGTTTTGGAAGATTTCTTCTCCATCTGGGATCTGGATTTGACCAACTTAAAACTATGCCTGCTGTCTTTTTTTCAATTTAGAATATTTATAAATGTAAACCACAGTATACAGTACATAGAACTGTTTATTATTTTTGTATTCATTTTTTTCATCTTTATATTTGTATTTATTTATGTTCTACACCAATTATTTCACTACGTATTATTTTTAATCACATCTATTTATTCTTTTTTGTTCTCTGTTCTGTATTTACAACAGGGATCAGGTATACTTTGTGAGTTTTGTTTCTCTTTACATGCCACTCAGTACGTTAAAAGACACGTCTAAGTACATACTCTTTGTATTTTGTGCTTGCCAACATTTCCAAAGAAAAAAAATCCTGTTCCTCATCTTACCTGCCACCCTCTTCATTGGTGTCCAGACATCCAATGAGGTGGATGAGCTGCTGGGAGATGAACTCCTTGGTCATGACCAGCTCCAGCTGGTTGAAGTCGGCCCTCTGTTCCTCTGACAGCACAGGCACTGCCTTCAGATATCTACAACCGTCAGAGTCAAGAGTCAGAGATAACAACAGCTCTCAGAGCAGGCAGATCAGATAATGCAACGACACGCTCTGTGACAGCGAAGACTAACTTTAGGCTGCCGTCAGATAGCAGAATCACAGTGGTACAACTCAGCATAAATAGCACAGTCATATTAAATGAAATATTGCATCTAATACCGTTGGCACCAGCAGTGCCTACAAGCCACAGCTCCACACACACACAAAGCCATATCAGCTAGCCACTGAGGGATTCATACAAACCTGCTGCAACTTGTTAAAACAAATTAATAAGTGTCGTTTATGTGCAGATAAATGTTAATCATGCCACTCAGTTACAGCAAATTTAATTAAACAGCACACGACAGCATCACACACATTAGGCAGAAGGTAAAACCGCAGAATGTTCCAACATCAATGCATAGAAGTGATGATAATCAGTGAGGATTTACGCTAAAGGTAATATCTTTACATCAATTAAAGATTAGCAGCTAATTAAGAATATATTCAGTATATAGTATGCAGTTTGATGAACATTGACTCTCAATCACCATGATCAGATCAATATTGTGGTCTGGCTGTTAAAAAAAAGCAGCTAGATCTCTTTGAATAAAACATGAACAGAGACAATAAATTAAGGTTACTGTGTAATAAGAGCAGTCTAGTATTTTGAGTGTGAAGGTCTGTAGTAGTACAGGAACTGTTTGGTACCTGAGGCATGTTAACATGATCACAGCGTTTTTGAGGAATCTGACTTTGATCATGTAAATAAAAAACAGACTTACAAGAGCACCAAGCATCAGCAGATATTGTTTTACTGGGATAGTCTTTTATCTGTATGAATGCCAGGCTTTTATATAACCAGCCAGGTTAAGCTGAACATACAGTAAGCAGTGAGTTGTCCACACAGTTACATACAGAAAGAGATCCTCTGAGAACACTGGATCTGACTTCAGATACCTGAGTAACAACATGGTCATTATGGCAACTGTGTCAAAATAGTATCACAAGGTAACTATATTAAAGCACAGGGTCAAAACTTTCTTAAATATTGAAAAAAAACAAAAACTTCTGCACACCTGAATGTGTGACAGGTGCGTAGGAGGAAGCTGCAACTCAAAAACAATGAGAGAAACTCCCACACACTGTCTCACTTTCTGCTGATATTTATTAAATATTGACGTTTCGGTGAAAAAGACCTACATTGAAAGTTGATATTTAATGAATATTTCAACATGAAGCGAGACCGTGTGCGGGAATTTCTTAAAACAATAGTCAGGTGTCCGTGTGGTCACTGAAAGGTTTTACTCAGAGATCATTCTTCCCGTTTATACTGGAGATCATTTCCTAACGCCGATTTAATGTTAGTGAGGGGGGGACAAAAATACATTTAAAATTGTTTAAACTGTCTGATATTAATGTGAGGCTTCAGCAAACTGTTAGATAAATCAAAGTAGACATCTTCCTGAGTTGCAGTTTTTTTTAGTACAGAAATTTCTCTTATCAGTTTCCACAGACCAGTGTTACCATTCTGAGCTGCAGTGGAGGTTACCTTCCAAGGCAGCTGGATTGGTTTAGGCACGGGCATTGATGACCATGATGACAGCTAGAGGCAACTGACTGTTCGAAAACAACAATGGCAGCTTCTTTAAGAGGTTAGCATAGGTGCTGCTATAGCATCTATATCAGAACTGGATAATATTTCTTCATTGAAAGGAGAGGAAAGAACGGCATAAAACCCGCCTGGCTACAGCAAAAGTTTGATTACGTTTGACACATTACGTTTGGTTCGTTGATCTGATAGGTTGAAGTTAGCCTGTGAGAGACAACGATAGACAGATGGTTTATCCAAGCACCTGCCGAGATTTTTTTGAAACTGCGTGCCCTTTTCCAAACAAATCAAGTTACAGTGGCTGGATTGTAACAAAAAAATAATTGTGGATAATGTTTTGAAAGCGTTTTTGTGGAAGAATGACAGTGGATCAGGGCTGCGGCTAAAAATTATTTTCATTAGCAATTAATCTGTCTGTTACTTTCTCACTTGATCAATTAATTGTTTGGTCCATAAAATGTAAGAAAATGCTGAAAAGTGTTGATCAGTGTTTCTAAAGCCCACGATGTTGTCCTCAAATATTTTGTTTTGTCATCAAACCAGAGATATTCAGTTTACAGTCATAGAGGACTAAAGAGACAAGAAAATATTCACATGTGAGAAGCTGAAATCAGAGAATCTTTTATTTTAAAAAAATACTCAGAATGATTAACCAATTATCAAAATAGTTGGCAATTAATTTAATAGTAGATTAATAATCAATTAATCATTGCAGCAGTACTGCCAATTTTGTTCCCCATCACTTTCATTAAAAGAGCTTTAGGAAAAGGATCTCTTATAAAAACCGTTTCAATACCACGAGGCCTCTGACTTGTTTTAAGACAGCCTTGAAAATATGAATCCATCCTTTGACTACAAAAATAAATCATTCTGTAGAGCCTGTTGCCATCATCATGCATGTGCAACAGGGGTCAGCTGGCAGTAAGAAAACGATAAATGTAATCCAGTGTACTGTTTCATCTCTCACCCGTAGAGGTAGTCGGCATAAGTTGCAGCATCTGGTAACACTTGCTCCAGCATTTCATCACCTTCATCTCCTTTAGCCTTGATGAACTCACACAGAGATCTCCAGTAAAGCACATTCTCACAGGACAGAGAGTCCACTGGGATCAGCTTCCTGTTGAGAACACACATAATCTCTTACCTCAGGACATTTTATTAATTAGGTCACACGTGAGAGCCAGAGAGAGTTTGAGGTTTTACCTGTTGTCAAGCGGCAGTCTGTTCTGCAGCAGCTCTTCAGTGGGTGTGCCTTTGAAGATGGCTTTCAGTGTGTCCAGAGCTGTTTGGGCACAGTTCTCTACATCCAGCCTGTGGAGCAGCTCGATGACGTTACCGTCCAGCCGAACCAGCCAGGCTGGCAGCAGACGGGAACAAACCACCTCCCTCACTGCTTCTGTGATACATACACATACACACACACAGCCAGTCAGACATATTCAATTAGGCACAAAGGAATTTGGAGCTTAAACAGTCTGTAGAAAAACCACAAAAGTGACAAGATTCCAACTATTTCAATGGTAATTAGCTCTTTTCTGAAATATCTCAGAGTTTTTGGACCGCTGGGCAGGCAAAAAAAAAAAAAGGAAAAAAAAGACATTTAAACATGTTACCTTCTGCTTTGAAAATCGTGCATATTTTTTATCTACAACCATTTCATACACCATCAAGAAAATAACTGACAGATAAAGCTCCTCAACAACGTTATCTAAGTTATGTTCAGATTTATTTTGTCTTATTTATTTAGTACATACACATTTATATAATCATTGTCATTTTTTAGTTTAGTTTATGTCATTTATTTTGAAAATTATTAAGATCCTTTTTAATGCTTAGTTTGATATTGTTAGTTTCAAAATACAGTCCTTATAACTTTATATCCTCTGTTTTACATCTGTGAATGTACATGAATATAATTTTACATATACTATATCATATATACAATTTTCGTTAGCTCAATAAAACATTTCTAAAGCAAAAATAATTGGCACATTTACTGGTAATAGAAATTGTTACTGCTTTAATCGATGTTGCTGGCTTACAAGTGTTGGATTGAAAGATTTGTTAGTTAAATTTAATGTCACACACACACACACACACACACAGGCACAGACACTGCAATTACCTGAGCTGTCATGAAGACCCTGCTGCAGCAGAGTAACTCTCTGTGCGATGGTCAAAGCTTTAATGTGAACCTTATCAGAAAGAACCTTAAACAGAAAACAAAGACAGAAAGTTATTCTGGACTTGGAGCAAACTTCAGATCACAACGTTTAACAAGAGGAAGTGTTCAGTCAGAAACAAGACAGCAACTTTATCACGTTCATTTGACAGCTGTTGTGGCTACCTGGTAGGCTAGCTTGCGGACGTTTTCTTTGATGTCCCGGGTACGTTTGAGTACTTTGGGGAGGGTCTGAGGAGACATGGCAATGCAGGAAAGGACGGCACGTCGCACCTCAGCATTAGTATCATTTTCCAAAATTAACATGTATGCTAAACAGGGGAAAGAAATGAGAGCAGTCAGAGGACCAATGACAAGAAGAAAGAGACAATAATATACATATCAAATCATACAAAACAAAGACTAACTCAAAGAGTGGTGATTAAAGACTATATTCAGAATACGAGGCCATAAAGTGAGCAGGAACACTGCTTTTTAAGAGGATAGTCCCACTAAAATTGGTCTGCAACGATTATTTAATTAACAGAAAGGTAATAACCAAATATTTTGATAACCAGTTAATCTAATGAACTAATTTTCCAGCAAAAATGGCAGAAAAAGCTTTTTCAAACGCCTTTCAAACATGTAGATTTACTGCTTTCCTCTGTTTTACATGATAAACTGAATATAGTTGGCTTTGAACTGACAAGAGATTAAAAGACATTACCCTGGAGAAACTGAGATGAACTAGTCTTTGACATTTTACAGACCAAACAATTAATCGATTAATCTAAAAAATAATTGTCAGATTGACTGTCAAGTGTCTTGGATGTGGATGGATGTTAGGATAACAGATTGTGGATATTTGGGTTCAAAGACACAAGCTTAAACACTCATGTGTCAAATTTGTTTATCACAGAGTTGTTTCAAAGAAATGTACTGGAAGCAGCATATTTTACAGTTGAACAATAATAAACATTTTATTCTAAACAAGGCAAGGTATTGTTTCAAAAGACTGTCATCAAATTGTTAAATCATAATATTTCTGCATTTCTTTTGTGTTAAAGTTGGGGGGGGGGGGGGGGGTAGAAAAAACCAAAAACAAACCGTTGATGGTTGGACAGTCAGGATCCCTTGGCTGCTGCAGGCGTGTCATGGCCAAAGCAGCTTGAATCCTCACATTAGGGAACTTGTCAGTGACACGGACCAGCATAGCTTGATGGATGCGATCAAAGAGGTCGTCGTCTATCTGGGCATTCTCCGCCATACTGCCCAGCAACTTGTTGATCAGCTGACACACACGGAAACGCACTGCGTGGCTATTGGCTTTATGAGACTGAGAAGACAGGAAGGCAAAAAAAAAAAACCATCAGGGTCGTTCATCCTTTCTAAAGTCAAAACCTAGCACCTTACAGATGAGGTAAATTACATATTTATACAGATTTTCTCAAAATGACAATTTGATGACGTTACTGTGCTGTAAAACCAAAATAATACTCTGTGATAGCATTCTTCACACAGGTGTCAAATTAAAGGAAAACAGAAGGTTTCATGTTTCAAAATGTGTCACCTGTCTGTAAGTAGACTTAGCATCCTGTATAACCTGGCTGAGCCAAAATCTGACTTATTTTATGTCCTCATCTAAAAAGCAAACTACTCAGCCAGATAGCACTTTATTATGAAAGGAGCACATTTGCAATTTCAAGCAGTTGTAACTTAAGCACTTTATCCAAAGTCCAACTACATTTCAAACCTTGAAAACACTACATTGAAAGTGTTTAAGGATCGCCATTACTCATACGAACCCTGGAAATTCAACATTTTAATCTGTTTGGGAGAAGAAGTGGAGCAAGACATAGGATTGAGAAGAAAATACAGAGTACGGGGTGAAGTTGCATTACACAGGAGAGTGTAGGAGTGAGAAACAGATGGAGTCCAACAGGAAGAGAGAGGAGACAGATGGGACAGGACAAAAACAGATTAAAAGGCAGCAGAGACATCAATCATGTCAGAGCTTCTCCGTGCAGCAAATGTTCACAACAAAATCAGAGAGGATTTTGCTGCAGCAAAAGTATCAGGGTGAACAGATTTATTTAGAAAATGATAGCTGCAAATGATAAACATTTATCTGTCACAAAGATGACCTCATACAATGATTCAGCACACATGGAGCAGAATTTAACTTTGCATTCATACACCAATAATGTTCATACCTCCAACAGGAAGTTGAAAATGAAACTCAGAAATGGATGATCATCCTCAGCATCTTCTTCTTCTTCCTCCTCATCCTCCTGCTGCTGCTGCTCCTCCCCATCATCTGCTTTAGGTGGTGACTGGAAACTTGTGGCAAACCTTGCCACAAACTCGATGACATTTTCAACTGTAGGTTCACGCTTGTAGACAATCATGGCGTACTTCAGGTAGTGGACAAACTCCTCATGGAACAGAGTCTTGTCCTCAAGCTAATGGAGGAGAAGGAAGACGTCATCATAAATAACAGGTGACAGGGGACGCAAACTACAGGTCAACCAATTATCAGAATCAGAATTTTATCTTTATCCAGTTGCTGATAAGATCAATTCTAATAATGTTGGAAGGGTCAATTTTAATTAAACATATTCTTTGTGGCATTTCAGTTCAAATTAAGCTTTCAAGTTTTTCCAAGGGCAAGTTTTATTTATTTTTACTTTCTTTACCTTATAAACTTCAAAGAGCTATTTTGTTATATTTAACTTTTCATTTAACTTACAAAAATGCTGCTGTCAGCTCCCTCCACTTTTAGTTTTGAGATAATGTTGAAAAACCCTATTTTAATTGAACATATGACTAATTAAGGCTTGTTTTTGTTATTCTAAATTCTTAACACTAGTAATTTGACTTTTATTGCAAATGTATATCAGTTTCCTTGAGTACTAATAATGAAATGAAAAACAAAAACAAACAATACACGTCAGCTGACCCTTAAAGCAAAAAAGTTTATAAAGTAGTGGAAATGGGAAAATATGTGGAATAGCAATGTAATCGTGTAATAGCAATATTCATTCACAACAGGACAGATAACCACCCAGACCACTCAGGTCATCTGGGACAGAATCGCTCACTGTCCCCAGAGTCAAAACAATACACAGAGAAACAACATTCAATTTCTATGCACCACATATTTGAAACAAGCTTCCAGCCTCCAACTTTAGGTTAAGTTAATTAAGGTATAAATTTGGGCTATTTAGTCACATTTCTTGTTGCACTATAATGATACTCTGCTTCTTAATAACCAGTTTTGTTCCATTTTGATTTCATTAAAACATTATTTAAAAAAAAAAGACTAGGGAGGATAAATCGATTATCAAATTAATTGACAACTCTATTTCCTTATGGTTTTTATGCCTTAAAGTAAAGCACTTTGAATTACTACTTTGTTGAAAGATGGTTCACAGATAAGCTTGCATTTTCTTTTACATATTGATTTGATTTATGGACTTTGTCATTTAAAGGTTTGCTCTTATTTACCAGAACCAACCTAAAGTAATGTAAAGCCAAAATAACAAACAGCCACATCTACAAAAAACTTGTCATTCTCTTACTTTTCTTAACAAAACACACTGCCGGCATAAATTTAAATTAAGGGTGGTGTGTCTGATAGGAAAATATAAACA
The DNA here is from genome assembly GCA_027495735.1 of Lutjanus campechanus. Lineage (NCBI taxonomy): Eukaryota > Metazoa > Chordata > Actinopteri > Lutjaniformes > Lutjanidae > Lutjanus > Lutjanus campechanus. Next base: position 31,304 of record JAJHUR010072778.1, read on the forward strand.
CTGTATAGTGCATAATAGATTCATTTATTAGCACACAGGACTTACCTTGTTGTAGCGGCTCTTCAGGCTCGCCACCAGCTTCGCCTTGTTATTGTGGCCCTTTTGAGCGCGCTGAAACGCCTCTTTAATGTCTATTTCATTGTCCGCAGTCATCTTTCCAACGCAGAAAACCGAAATAAAAGACAGAATTACTCAAACTGTCGTAACAACTTCCGTCACAGTAACACTGCGAGTAATGTTATTTACTAAATGCTAATGGCAGCAGGATGCTAGTCTCTAGTGCCTCATTAGCTACGTTAACATAAACGTTAACCAAAGCCCCACCTCGACCAACTCCCTCTGAAACAAGAGCAGGAAAACAACGTAACCAAGCAAAGTCTTACGGGACTGACTTCCCCAGAGACACTTTACGCCACGTTTTTTTATTATATTGAAGCAGAAAATGCATTACAGTGAAGAATAAAACTTATTATAAGTTTTAGAAATGTACCTTTCGCTCTGTTTCTTCTCGCAACGCTGCCGCCTGTTTTCAAATTCAACTGTTCTCGCGAGAACTGAGATGTCCACTCTTGATGCTACGTAAAGACGTACAATGACGTTGGTATTTGTGCCCTGAGTTTTGCCTGGCAGGCGACCCCAGTCTTAAAGCTGGAATATTTACTATACAAAAGTAGTTTAGTTGACACATAACAATTAATTGATTAATCGGTTTGTTGATCGACAGAAAAATAACAATCTATTTTGATATTTTATAAAAAATTAAAAATTAAAAAAAATCCAAAAAGCTCAGTCTTTCTCTGTTTTCTGTTTTTATTGCACCCTTCAGGTTTAGATTCTTTGTCGCTCTAAACCAAAAACATTGCTGGGCATATTTCACTATTTTGACATTTTACAGATCAAACGATTAAGCTTTTTGATAAACTGATTCAGATGAACTTATAATCAAAATGAGAAGAATTAGTCGCAGGCAAAAAAAAACTTAAATCCTGTTTTTAAAGGTTCAAATAGATTCTTTTTATATGTTTGATTCTGTCATTTATTAATTGTACTAAAATATATATTTTGTTTTTTCCATGAAGGTTTGCTTGCTGTATGTAACTTAGGTTGTCAGGTTGCCTATGTGGAAAAAATCAGGGAAAAAAGGACCCAGTGTGCATGAAGGCACTCGACAGCGACTATGGGACACAGCATATTAAAATTTAGTTTACAACACACGTAATAGATTTACGGGGTTTTGCTGAATTTTTGTGGTTTATTATTTAAAACATAGAAAGAACCGCATAGATCTACTTGTGTGGCTTAATTTTGGTTGGATAAAATAAATCAGGAATAACTAATATTTCATATTTCATATTAGTCCCACAGCTACTAGTGTGCACCCTCTCTGTTGATGTTGTCATGTCCAAAGCCGCAGCTGCCAGGCAGCTGTGGTGGGGTCACGGCAGACAGCTCACCCATGGGAAGGGCAGGAGTAACGGTTTCCACAGGCAGACAGGCACCTTGTTTTATGGCAACAACAGTAGCCATCTATCTCTGGAAATCAATTTAATATAGAGGGTACTCTGTCAGACTTCTGCTTTAGACCTGCGTGCATGTGAGCGTAGGATTATCTGAGAGGTGTATTATCATATTAAATATTTATGCAGATGGATGCAGGGGCTAAAAGTCTTTCCATTAGTCTGTACACCTTTGATGTCATGAGCCAAAAAGATGTGAAAAAATTGCCTCTCCTGCTTCTGCAAATCCACAGGCACATACAGTGGGTCATCATAAGACATCCAAATGCTTTCCAGAGAGATGCACTCTTCATGTGAAACTGCTTACACATTCAATAATCAAACTACCATTACCCAGTAGCCTGCACTCATTTACATGTACAAAGCACAGTTCAATATGTATAGTCTGAATCGCTCTATTAAACACAGAGAATACATATTAAAATGCTTAAGGTCCTATATGTGACAATGTACTGTATATCTCTCTGACCAAGGCTGAATTACGATCTGTGCAAAGCTGAGAAATGCCCAGGGGCCCCAGACGCCCAGGATCCCCTGAAGCCCCAGGTTCACATGTATGGCATATGCAGAATATGCACGAAGAGTGGTCGTGTATTGTTATCTAATCCTGTCACCACATCTTGGCCTCAGTATTCTTCAAACAAACTAGGTCATAAGGTGTGCTGTCAGACCACGTCTAAAGATAAAACTGTTTATAGCTGTGCCAAATAGCCACAGAGTGAAAAGCCTGCCATCAGCCTCCTCCTGTGTGTATCCCTCTGCCTCCCCAATCTCTCTCCAAGAACCCTGTGTCTTTGTAGTCCCAAATGCGATGAATCGCACAAATGGGCATTACAGCACACACTTTCGGACAGTCTCTCCTCCAAGGCATTCATGGTGTTGCACTCAGTTGAATGTATGAAAGCTGATGGAAGAATGAAAAAGGAAGAGCTCAAGAGAAGTTCAAATCATACCTCTGCTTAACTGGACAATTGCTGTGTGATGTAGGCCCAATTATGAAACTGTTGGCTTTGAAAAGTTTCAGAAATTGTTGGAAACAAGCCCCAAATGGTGCTCATGTGGTGCATAGTCCTAAATAAAGTTGTGTTTGATAAAGGTACCACAAGCTAATGAGAACTTGGAGGTGATACTACATGCAATACACAATACAGTACAGGGGTGGTGGGTGAATGGGGTGGTAGACAGCAGCAACTGTTTCCCTTAGGGGCCTCCAAGGGGCACTTCAACAATACACAGGTCAGTTTACTCATCATGAGGTACAAGATTCAGCTGGTGAAAACAGCTGGTCTTCTTTAGCTTGGAGGATATTTGTCAAGTCTGAGTAAATAACCCTGAGGATGTCATCTGGATTATTCTTCATCTTGGCATCACCCTGAAGAAGAACACCAACAGAAAGTATGGCACGACTTGGACTTGAAATCAAGTAGGATCGTGACTGTAAAAGAAGTGGATGTAACTACAGTGACATCGCCCATTGGTTTGTGGACTACCCTTTTCAAGCCTTGAGTCTGGCATTATGTCAATTGCCATCTAGGTTTTTTGGAGCCAGAAGTGACCATGCTTGCACATAAGGTTGGAGGTGGGGAGATCACCACAGTAGCCATGGCCTAAAGCATACCCTCCTTTTTTGTCTGTTTTAGTCTAAATGGGGCCATAATTTACTAAATGAACATTAAGCCATATTGAAGAACACCTGAAACTAACAACTGAGAACATAAACTAATTGTGAAAATGTTTACTGAGGTCATAAATCAAGTGAGAAGTAGAGCAATTTTCTCATAGACCTTCTTATTGCAACCAGTGGAGTTGCCCCTGCTATCCATTTGAGAGAATGCATATTTAAGGTGCTTCTGCATCAGCGTCCCTTTTCAGACACATCAGCTAAGTCCATCTCTCTTACATAGGGTGGATTGCAATACACACACTATAATACCATGCCAGAAAAGAAAAAAGGTTTAGTGTAGTATGTCAAATGCAGGATGCCAAAAAATACCAGGATGTCCTACTGCATCCGGTCACACTTTGGAGTATGCAAGCCAGCATGCTTCTCTGGCTATTCTGAGTCTGACCCACAATCCTCTGTGCAGCGGAAGATGCTTCACATGGACTGAGCTGCAGAGAGAGTACAGACTGATGGCAGCTCATTGACAGGTGACAGAAGCCACAATAACAGATGACAGAGCATTCAAGAGTAAAGGTGTGTTACAAAGTGCAAACTTTTTCTTTTTACTTCAAAGCTTGTGCTTCAATAAACATTCTATGGGAAAGGTCAAATGAAAAGATGCTACTGGGTTGCATTATGGGAAGTGTAGGATTCAGTGTTTTTGGAGATTTGCCCATATTAGGGAGCACTACTACTCTGATTGTGTTTTATGTGTTTCTTGCAAGTACCCCAACCTTATGGAACTATAATCTTAAAAGTCCTGACTCAACTTACATCTGTGCAAGAGATCAAAGCGAAAGAGGTTTAAGTTGCTGTGTCTTTATCTCTCAGTAATTTTATAGCTTCTAACTGAATCTCTGTTGTTTGAAGTGTATTTTTTGTCCTTATTTTTTCTCCTACCTTTCAGCTATCTGCTTTATTTTACTGTTTCATGTTCGCTTTTAGCTGATAGGAGTTGTGGTAAGTTACAGCCAATAAAACCCAACATTGGCTGATTTTGCTGCTTCATAATGAAAGCCTTTGGATAACAAAATAACGTGAGTTTTATTGTGAAGAATAGGAAATAAATTGTTTATCTATCGTTCAGGCACTTGACTAAAGATGAACTTGACATACACACTTTCAAGCTGGTGTAAACTCTGTTATGCTGAGCTGACGCTATGAGTCAAACTGAGTCAAGCCAAGCAGCACACGTGTGAAAAAGGAACAAAAGAGTCACAGAAGTTGCAGGCGACAGGCCTTTATGCCTCCACCAAAAAGGGGCACAATTAATGTGTGTGATGTTTCCATCACTGCTGATTGGAGCTAGAATGCATAAATACCTGTGACTACTGCAGTCATTTGACCAGTAGTCTCGCAGAGCCAGACCTCTCTCCACAGTGCTCAGTGCTGTGGAGAGAGGTCTGGCTCTACACATATTCTGCTATAAGAGAATAAAACGCCCTGCCTTGTTTGCATTTCTTTAAACCAATCACCAACATCTTGCGCAGCATTAAGCCCAGGATGCAGCGATGGTGCTGCTGCAAAATAATGTCTAGAGGGAACTTGTTATGGTGGAACATTTGCATGTCAGGAGGCGAGCTCTGGCATTAAAATGACTACATCACTTCAAAAGAAAAGGTAACAGCTGTTAGCTTGTTCATGTTCACACTCTTAGCATCCCAGGGGCTAATTTGCCTTTTTCAGTGTGTGGGCTGCAACTAGGAAGTTGTTCTTGTTTCCCAGGAACTTTGAAAACATAGCGGATGCTGTGATGCCGCTTAAGGCAAGCGACCAAGGCAGGATTTATACCTGCAGTGTGCGTCCGGTGACTCAGACTATTTGATGTGGGAATCAATGTCATTTGTATCCCTTCTCATTGAAGACAAAAGTCAGATGTAAGTGGCTGTCTGTGGATTTTTGGTCCAGTGTAGAAAGGGTTAAAGACAGTCAAATGTGGATGCCCCTTGCTTTTACAGAGTCAGTGTGATTGGTTAGTTACTTGTTACCCTGATTGTTTGTTTTTTATTCAAAAAAAAAATTAATAAATTAATATTGACATGCAATGGTCAAAATTAATTATTTTAACCAAAATTATAATGAAATTATTTTGCCCACTGCAGCTTTAGGTTCACAAATGTGTTAATTTCTGAAAAGAAAGGGGAAAAGTGGCACTGGAGTCAATTTTTTAGCTATGGAAATCCAAGTAGTAATAATACAAGCTGTACTTTTCCAATAAAATAATTTAATAAAAGAAGCAGCAGCCCACAGGCCTGCATTATCATATGTTGCAGTTTAGCCTTGAGCCAACACACTCTCAGTGTATTTATTTGACTGATGGAGTAAAATCACACGACCAGACCCCAGAGACCCCCCCCTCTACCCCCCTCTCCTCACGGTGATCGGTAGGGGCGGGGCCGCACTGCAGCAGTGAGCTGCTCGGGCTGCTGTCTCCGGTAATGTTCCATAGGATACACACGCCCCTCTCCGCCCCTGCCGAGAGACAGGTGGTTGGACTGTATGCCTTCATCCCGGAGCGCTCACTGTGAGAAGAAGAAATATCTGTTGACAGCAGGGCGCGTCCCCGATGGACTTCCAGCGTGTGACCTCCGCGATCACCGGGCGGACAGCGGGAGAGGGGGGAGAGGAGCCCCGCCGATCTACTACCAAATGTTCTCCAGCGAGCTGCCGTTCACGGGAGGGGGTCTACCGACGGGCGAATGAGATGCACGAGTAGAAAGTTGACGTGATTTCGGTGGGGATTTTCTATCTCAGAGGCGGCAGGATCATTTCTGACTATCCTCCGGTCTGGAAAGTTCCCTCGGGGGGGGTTCATTATGGCTTCAGGCGCCGGTAAGGCTGCTGCTGCTGCTGCTCAGCCCTCCTCCGGGCCGGGCTCCGCCGTTAACGGGACTGCGGCAGAGTTCGCCAACATCGAGCAGGAGCTGTACGACTACCAGATGCACAGCAAGATGTGCAAGAAGATCGCTCAGCTCACCAAGGTAAGACCCGCTGGTGACACCGAGAGAAGAGCAGAGGAGGAGAGGAGGAGAGAGGCGCGCCGGACGCTGTACGAGCTGTCACTGTCAGCGGGCTGATTGGATGATCTGATGGCTGCTGCTTCAATATCACTATCTATCTGCTGCCATCACTCTGAAACATAATTACATACTGAGAGAGAGGGCGACCAGATACATGCTATATTATAGGGACACCGACACAGATATGCATCACTGCAAATTCTTACAGATGTAAAATTAATTCCATAAGACATATAACCAAGCAGAAGTACAGAGAAAAAATGAAATATTGCAGTAATAAAGACTATACATTCATGCATGCTTCAACAACATAATAGATGAGGAGCACTATGTTACAAATGATCATGGGCTCTCTTGGGATAATGATTGGAGAAGTTGGATCAGGGTTCATTCGTCTTCGTGACTGACACAGTAATCAGACAGCAGGATCACTGAGAGCAGAGCTTTAGGTGTAGGCTGCAGATCTACAGCAATCTGAGAGCCAAGCCTGCTGGGGCAGCAATTAAGAATGATGTAATTACCAGTTCATTTATGGATTATCTTCGCTATGCATCGATTTATAATTAAGACGACTGAATGCCAAAAAAAAAAAACCCAAAAGAAATTGCACATCTCTTAGCAGCAAAGATTGACGAAAATGTTTCTTTGTCTAGTCAAGAGATAGTAAGGTAACCAAGGTATCAATTAACAGTCATATATACAGTGTATACAAGCAGCAAGACCCCATATGGAAGAAGCTGCGCCAGCAAATTTGTAATTAAAATGCATTCTGAGTAATCAATTACATTTTTTCCATGATTATAATTGTTTCTTTTGTAGCACCAACATATTAGGGCTGGGCAGTATGGCTTACAGATAATATCTTGATTTTTTTTTTTTTTCCCAGTGTTTTTCAAACTGGGGTGCAGGGACCGACGGCGGTTCTTGAGTGGGTTAGTATGTCCCCCAGCAAACTAACAATTTTTATCACATTTTTGCGGAAATTGAAAGAACGTGAAAAGAAATGTGTTTTGACTGGTTGTTATTTATAGTGAGCCAGGTAAGACTATGAAGATCTACAAACCTAAAAATTTGTTTTAAAAGGACAAAAAAAGAAGACAAAATATTCTCAAATTGGGGGTTCATGGTCTAATGTGCATCTATTGTGGGGGTCCTTGACATGAAACAGTTATCGGGTATCCTGTGATATACAATATTTATCTCGATATATGCATTTATACAGTACATGCTGGAAATATGATCTGGCCAGTGTATTGAGTACTGCAGTATTATGTTTTATGAGACTGTATTGTATTGTGATACATGCAAAAAATTGTGGTAGTGGTTCATTTTTGTTGTGTTTTAATCGCCAGTCACTAGATAGCAGTTTTGTTATTTATTGTTGTTCAGATTACATAAAAAGTTAACTTTTTTAACTTGGATTTTATGCATGTGGTGATGCGTTTTTAATATTGTGACAGTTCTCCTAAAATTAGATTAAAAAATAGCAACATACCACCTTGCTTATAGTATCGCAATATATTGAATTGTAATCCCTGTATTGTATCACCAAATTCTTGCCAATACACATACTTAACAACCACATTACTGATAATTATTTACCAAAAAAAGTACTGCTGGGTATTTTAATCTACAGCAATGCATCATATTCTATAAGATAATCATATTTTTGCACTATTTGAGAATTTACAATATGTTATTTTGGAGAAAATGTGTGTATCAAGATAGAAATTGTATATTGTGGAACAGCCTAAAAATATGAGATATTATTTATAGGCCATATGGCCCAGCTCTACCATAAATTCTATAGTGCATTGCTGTGGATTATCTCTACAGTCAAATATCTAACAGTACGTTAAGTAGTTCGGGCTGGGTGATATGCACAAAATCAAATATGATATTTTTGACGAAATACCTCGATATTGTGCCAATATTGTCTCAATGACTATTCGTGCTTTTGCAAAATATGATTTGATGAATAATCATCAATAATGTGGATATAATGACCAAGTGGGTAAAGGTAAATAATAGAACAGCTAACAGTCTGGTAAGTTCCATCATGTTACTGTCATGCAGCCTGAAAAGACAACACATAAGCCATATCACAATATGTCCAAGATCGAAAACAACATTGATATAATCTCTTCCTCACTCATCGGTGTGCATGCAGGATGTTTGACAGCTGCAGCAGCAGCAGTCACCATATCTACTCTGCTTTCTTTTCATACAGTAAGCGTTGCTATATGGGGATTCTCCCTGTCGCTGGTGCACAATAATGCTTACAGAAGCAGGGCATGACCCATCGCTTGTTGAGCTATGACAATTACTGATGACTGGGCACTTCCTATCTTCCTTTATGGGTTCACCTCTGTGTAGCCAGCTGTAGGTGTGTGTGTGTGTGTGTGTGTCCAGAAACACACCTCACGTATGTGTGCAGTGAAATACATGCTGCAGTTTGTGTTTGTTGTTTTGAGAGCTTATTCCGCAAACACACAGACACACAGGCACACACACACACAAACAAAGATGACACACATGAGGGGTCAGCACTTGTGTCTGTGCTTGTTAGGGAAATTTGCCAGCCTAGTCCTTCTACCTCTCCTGCCCCTCCTCACGCTCCTTCCATCCTCATGAAAAAGAAGCCTGGTCTTGTTTTCTCTTCTCTGGAAACTTTATGCACGCCCTGTCAGCCTGCTTTAGCCGTTTGATGACCACAGTAAATAAATCCCAAACCCGGAGCCCTGATGAAATATAAGAATCATCAAATCCAATATTTGGCGTAAGCATTTTCTCTGCAGCTTTGGGATGCTGGGCATGTGACACATGGTTTATTTGAGTGTTTTGGGGCAGGGGTGTAGAGTGGAGAGGAAGCGGGAAATGGGTCAGCTGTGGTAACCTTATATATTTAATAACCCCTGCTCTCTGAGTGCATGAAGGCTGGCACACACACACACACACACATGTACACACACACATACACACACACACACACACACACACACACACACACACACACACACACACACACACACGCACAACTGAGCCTGAATGATATTGGTCTTAATCTGTATCTGGGCAATTTATCTATATTGGTATTGTGATGTGAGACTGGATATTATTGTTATATTGTGATATGGCATAAGTTGGCATATGGCTTTTTTCTGGTTTTAAACATGGCATTACAGTAAAGTGGTGTGATTTTTTCAGAACTTACCAAACCGTTATAGCTGTTCTTAATCATTATATCCACATTACTGATTATTATTTAACATAAATTCCATTGTGCTAATATTTTGTGAAAGCATCAATAGTCATCCCTATAGCAAAATAAAGTACTAATTGTACAGTAAAATGGTCCCTGTCAATGTTGTTGTATATGTGATGTATTTGGATAAATATTACTGTTGCATTAATGTGTATGTTGCATTTTACTGTTGTAGATGTTTAAGAGAATTTATGTTATGTTATTGTGGAGAAAATGTGCATATGGAGATATATATTGTATATCAGTAGCCTAAAATATCTATTATAAGTATTATTATTATAGCTTATAAGCTGTATTGCCTAGCTGTAGTATGTGTTGTGTGTTCTGTGTAGGGATTGCTTATCAGTGTTCTTATTGATAGGACTTGCCATAGTTTGGTGCAAAAAATAGTCATGAAAAGAAAAGCTGTGAAAAATTCAACAGTTTTTGTTATTTTTTGCAGAAATAGTGAGTGAAGTTACATCCTGAGTTACTGCATTTGGCTGCATTTTCATGAAATTTAGCAAAGTGAGCCCACACTTGTCCCTGTCAGCTGCAATGATTAGTCGATTAGTCGATTCCTCAATCAGAAGAAAATGAGTTGCTAACTATCATGATAACTTTTGTTTTAGTCATTTTCCAGTCAAAATTTAAAAGAAAATCTTGAATGTAAAGATTTACTGCTTTTCTTTGACATTTATGATATTTTAAAAGTCTGTGTTTTGGACTAGTGGTTGGACAAAACAAGCAATATGAAGACTTTGGGCTCTAAAAAAATATAATGAGCAGGAGTGGATTAAGTTGTTCTCTCCCTTTTTTAATCCTTATAAAATAAATATTAGTATAAATGCATGTGTATCTAGTATAGAAATAATAAATCATAAAATGTAACTTTTATTCATGGTGGAGTGCAGAGTCTGAATGAGTCTCACAGCCTCAGGAAAGAAGCTGTACTTAAGTCTGGTTGTACAGTAGCAGATACTTCTATATCTCTTGCCTGACAGCAGCAGGATGATGCTGTGGCTGGAGTGGATATTGTATTTTAGCATCCTTCCACTTTCTCCTTTTTTCAACACAGCTGGGGTAGCTTTACTTAATTTTTCAACACCCTGCATGTACAGCACACCGAACTGTTTGTTTACATGAGCTTATGTCCTCCTGAACCATTTCTGCCTATAAGCAGTAAGATAACGGAATCATCCAAGATATTAGGGAGGCCCTGAGGCACTCATGAATTAAGCATTCTGATGCCATTTTAGTGTATGGATTTTTGGAAATGAATTAGAGAAAAGTAAAAAATAATCAGCAGATTAAATGAAAATGAAAATCATTGTTAGTTGCAGCAGTATAGGAGCTTATCAATATTTTGGTTCTGACCACTCAGGAAGCAGTGCTGGTTTTATAAACCTTCTTGTTACACATCCCTACTGTATGCTATATTCTGTAGAGCTGTTACAATTAGCCGATCAATCAATTAGTTATCAACTATTGAATTAATAGCCAACTATTTGATAATTGATTAATTGTATTGAGTCATTTCTTTAAGAAAAATGCCTAATTTCTCTGTTGTGAAATGTGAATATTTTCTGGTTCCTTTAGTCCTCTATGACAGTAAACAGAATACTGTTTTGGTTGTGGACAAAACAAGACATTGAGGACATTATGTTGGGCTTTGGGAAACACTGATCAGCATTTTTCCCATTTTCTAACATTTTATGGATCAAACAATGAATCAATTAATTGAGAAAAAAATGACATGGATAATTAAAATAATAGCAGTTGCAGCCCCTATATTCTGTATAAACAATACCGATTAGGGGTGTAACAATACATGTATTCGTATTGAACCGTTTCGGTACACGACGTTCGGTTCGGTACAGGGCTGTGCACGGGTGAGTTCACGGGCCGGAATTTTTTTTTTTTTTGGCTCATGGGCCAGAAGTTGCGTGTGTTTACGTTCCGCCGCTAACATGTGCAGCTACACGTGCAGCTACACCTGCAGCCCGTGCGCATGATGGCTACTGCTAGCAGTAAACCGGAGCTTGAAGACCCTCCCCTGTCGCTAAAGTCTCCTGCTTGGGAACACTTCGGCTTCCTGGTTAAATATTGCAACGGAGAAAGACAGGTGGATAAAACGAGGGCGGTGTGCCGACACTGATCAGCTGAGATCAGGTATGTCTCCGGCAACAGGACAAACATGCTAACTCACCTAAAACGGCACCACCCGAGTGTAAATATCACCGCTACAAGAAGAAAAACCAACATAGTGCAAACGCAGCTGACCTCGGCATTCAAGCAGCCTCTCCCTGGCAATTCAGATCGGGCCAAAGCTATAACAAG
>JAJHUR010072778.1:43215-60639 GCA_027495735.1 Lutjanus campechanus
CAGCTACACCTGCAGCCCGTGCGCATGATGGCTACTGCTAGCAGTAAACCGGAGCTTGAAGACCCTCCCCTGTCGCTAAAGTCTCCTGCTTGGGAACACTTCGGCTTCCTGGTTAAATATTGCAACGGAGAAAGACAGGTGGATAAAACGAGGGCGGTGTGCCGACACTGATCAGCTGAGATCAGGTATGTCTCCGGCAACAGGACAAACATGCTAACTCACCTAAAACGGCACCACCCGAGTGTAAATATCACCGCTACAAGAAGAAAAACCAACATAGTGCAAACGCAGCTGACCTCGGCATTCAAGCAGCCTCTCCCTGGCAATTCAGATCGGGCCAAAGCTATAACAAGAGCCATTGGAGTTTTTATAGCAGCGGATCTAAGACCATATTCAGTTGTTGAAAATCCTGGTTTTTAACACATGCTCAAGGTGATTGAGCCCCGGTATGAAGTACACCCAAATGAACAACAAGAAAATTTAGGTTTTGCTTTTTGTTCCCATACTGTATCGAAAATGAACCGAACCGTGACCTCAAAACCGAGGTACGTATCGAACCGAGATTTTTGTGTATCGTTACACCCCTAATACTGATATATCGATATTGGATTTTTTTAAGTCTCTAATATCTATATGGGCCCCAGAAATCCAGTATCAGTCAGGCTCTAACACGCACAGCCATGCACTTGTCCTTAACACGCCTCCTCACGTCGGCCCTCACTCCTCCACTGACCCATCCATACTTATGCTTGACTTGCACCACAGCTCCCTTCCCCCTCCCTCCCTCCCTCCTCTCTGCCCAGTGAAGAGTGGTCTACTCTGTCCTGGCTGAATGGGTGCTGCTTAATATAAACCAGTAGCACGTCGTGTGGAGTGTATGTTTACATGGGGAAACAAGCCAATGGGAAGAAAGCGAGGGCTGACCGTGCCAGCTGTTGTGAATGTTCACAGAAGCTCGTGTGTGTGAACAGACATGCACACACCCACATGAATACAGAGAGGAGAGTATAGTGTGTTTACATGACTCACAGAGATCAACAGTAACATGTCAAAGTGTGTGTGTTTGTGTGCATGTATACAACCACACTTTTGATTGGCAGCTCTAATTCTGTCTGTGTGATTTCCTGTGCTTATCTAGCTTACACTGTCACAATGTTCCCTGCTTTGTAATCCAGCACACCCGGTACCCTCTTTGATATGTGTGGTGGTATGTGTGTCTCTTTATGTGTGTGTCTGTGTGTGTGTGGGAGGGGGGCTGATGTAAGAGAAAGTGTGTGCATGCTTGCTTGTCTCTTTGCCTAACCTCTCCTCTGTGCACCAACCATTCAGTCTACATCTCACTCCTGTTTCAACAGCCTCCTCTCAGCTCTTCTTTACACTGTAGACAGAATATTAATTTCATGCTTTGCTGACTATGAAGTTATTGTCAATAAGCTCGGGCACCGGCGCGTGAGGCTACATGAATAACATTATCGACTGGCAGGATCAATATGGGGATCTCGAGACAGGATTTACAGTAGCAAGAGGCCCTCGCCACTCTCTGACCAAGCTGCCATGCCAAGAGTCTTTAGGATTTATGCCCAAAAAGATGAATTAATTACACTGAAATCTAAAGGTTTTACAAGTCTGAGCGTGGGCTTTAAATAACAGGCTTTTATTAGCTACAGTGATTAATGTCTCTTTTTCACTACGATAGATGGTGCATTAACAAATAATCAGCTGCTAAATATCATCATTTATGCTTCTATCAATTTCTCTCTTAAATCTAAATTATATTTTTACTCTTACCTGCAGTGGCATTTATCCATCTAGATTGTTTTGGTGTGAGTTGCCAAGTTTTGGTATCGGTCAAAGAGAGGTCTGCCGTCTCTGAAATATAATGAAACTAAACGGCCTGTGTTGCTTAAAGCACCAAAAATCTGTGTTTCTAGAAATAATGACAGGGTTACTCAAGATAATCTGCAGACCTTGTTGAGAGCACTTTCAAGTAGGAACTACTTTATTTCTCCTGTCCACCAACTGTATCACTTTGTAGAAGGAAGTGTGCATCTACTCACGAGAAGCTTGTGGTAGTGTCGTCCTCCTCAGCTGTGCTGTATCCTCGCGTCCGTGAATAGATGCAAGCTTTCTTCTTCTTCTGCGGTGATACAGTTCGCAGGTGCAACACACACCAAAAAATCTAGATGGATAAATAGGTAAGAGGAAAAATATTTGTTTAGAATTTTGGTGAACTGTCACTTTAATGATAAATGCTAAAACTTAGTGCAACACTAAGACAAGTTGATCAGAGTCATAAAATCAGTGAACTGATTCCATCATGTCGGTTGCACAGCAATGTCTGTCTAAAGTTTGCTAACTCAAGATAACATTAGCCATCATAACCTACTGAATGAGGCTGTTAAACAAGAGTAAGAAATGTTTTAGTAATTTATTCAAATGTTAAATAGTGTCCCTTTAAGTTTAGCAAGGTAAGGTAAATATGATTACTTTTAGATTAAGATACAAAACTTTTCAAAGTGAAATTGCAGAAATAATGACATGTCTGGATCTGTGGTCCCCAACCTTTCTGGTTCGTGACTTCTTAAGATGAAGCAGTGATCAGCTGGGAGCACTCTGAGGACTTTGAAGTGATAATTTCTTCTCCTCAGATCGTGATATTTGGATGATTTTCAGAGGTCTGAAGAGGCAAAGTAAGGATTAGAGACAAATCTGAATTGTATGTAGCATTTCTTTTTAAAAATTTCTATCTTGTAGTCTTGCAGTGAACACTCAGCTTTACACTACACAAAAGTATGTCTACAGACTTTGTATATTTACTGTTTTTCATGGTTTTATGTTCTTCAGTTCAACTGAAGTGGAATCATCTTACTGGTCACCGCTTACAGCACTTGGTCAACAAATGTATAAACATGCAACACTTTTGTTTTTGTATAAGTTGAAGTTATAAAGTCTCGGACTTCTTCTGTTCACACAAAAGATTTATTTCTCTCTAATTTGATCATAAATTTGTTAAAATCTGTGTTAGTGAGCACTTCTTTGCCAAGTTAATCCATCCACCTGACAGGTGTGGCATATAGAGATGCAGATTAATCAGCATGATTATTGCACATTGATTATTGTTTCTTGGACTGGTCGTAATAAGAGGCCACTCCAAACTGTTCTGTTTTATCATGAAAAAAAGACATTTATTAGGTGCTGAACTATGGCTATTTCATATAGGTTTACAGATACAATTTTTTTCTCCCAGGACAGAAGAGTCATGAACCTCCCTACTCTACCTGATCACAAGTTTTGCATTTATATGTTGAATATATATATTACTCCAAAATGGTCTTTCCAACTTGTGAAAAGACGTTTCCTTTTTTAAGATGTCCCACTGCAAATTGCTGATATTTTTTTATGTTTTAAAATTCTTACATTATTATAATTTTCATTGAAAAACATAATGATAATTGTGTACTTTTTGCAGGGACATTTACCAAACAAGGATATTTTCTGAAGTCTGTACAATATGATGTGTAGACCAGAACCACAGCACGACTGCAGGAAAACAATATTTTATTTAAAATGGTATTTTGACACACATTTCACCTTTAACAAATGTTGCGCATCCTGCGACTTGGAGAATTGCCATAGGCCGTATTGTGATTCCACTAAGATATCGAATTAATTGTCTAGCCCTTGTGTGTTGTAGAAGAAGTTCACTGGCCTGCACAAAGCCCTGACCTCCACCCCATCCAAAACCTTTAAGACAATGATTACAAGCCCGGCCTTAGTGACCAACATCAGTACCTGACCTCACTGATGCTCCTGTTGCTGAATGTGAGCAAATCTCTGCAGCCAAGTTACAAAGTCTTGTGGGAAGGCTTCCCAGAAGAGCGGAGGCTGTTATATCAGCATTAATGTTTGGGTTTCCACATAATTTTGGACATGTAGTGTTTTTGGCAAGCCCCTAGGCTGGTCCCAAACAAGATTTGGTTAAGATCCAAACACGTTTTAAGTGAACCTGCTCCATCATCCTCTCTTCTGCTATATCTTCCCTACTCGCTCCCAGTCTTAAACTGCTCATTGAGGACAGCCAAGAACGGCACGCACACAAACCACCCTGGGAGCCTGCCCTCGATTCAGAGTCCCTTTCATTCCTCTGAGTCATGAGTTATAGTTCATGAGCCAAAGTTCATGCGCTGTGATGTGATTGGACAGCCTGCAGCGTTGCATACTGTCCAAGTGTTTGACTGACAGGAGGGAGAGGTGTGTTTGTGATTAGGATTTGGAAAGATGCCGCATCCATCATCGATATCTGTCACTGAATTAAAAGAAATACATCAAAGATTCATGGACAGTTTAAGTGTGTGTGCAAGAGAGAGGTGGTGACATCCACACACACACATAGAGGGAATGTCCGGCAGTGCTGTGCCAGCTGTGTGCTGTAGACAGAGAGGCGTCTGGGTAAAATATGAGCCTGTGTCCCCTGAATACACCCATGCACATGCACTTGCATGCCCACACACACACACACACACACCTCTGGTGGCGGGTAAGTGAGACATCAGGGTCAGTAGGAGCCGATGATGACACTGTAGACATGGCATAGAGGGTAAAGTGAATAGTGGGGAGAAACGGGCCATATTTCAGGTGTTAGTCACAGTCTATATCAGGACGAGGGGGGAGAGACTCCACACATGCTGCTGGCAGGCAGCAGAATCCCTGCAACGCCTCGACTATATTAACTCACCAGACTTTGTTTACAGTAAATACACACACACAATTTGTCCGTGCTGCTGTTTAACCTTTTTTATTTGTGTTTTGGGATTATTGTGTTTCCATGTCAGTTTAATATTTGTTATCATAAAGGTGCCAGTTTAAAATTCTGGCTCCATGTCTGTTTGTGGACCAGAGTCGGTGTCAGTTTTCCTGCTTTGTTTGTGATGTACGCTCGCTAAATGAGTGTAGAGGAAACAAAAAAACCCATGAAGTGAATTATCTGTATCTATGAGGATGTAAACTGTTGCCAGGTCAGCTCAAATGAAACTGAGGGTTTTCTTTCAATGAAAACTTGATGAAAGATGAACTTAAAGAGATAGTTAAGAGTGTTGTGGAGTTGTATGAGGTAATTATCCACAGTCAGCGTTTTACATGAGGAGATGGCAGTCAGAGAAACAGCAGGAATACTGGTGCAAACAATGCAGCAAAACATATTTTAGATACCAAAAAAATAAATATCAGTTTACATGTACGCTATAATTGGAGTATTTTTCACACTTTTACCTTGCCTATCTGTTAGTTTGTTTGTGTTATTGTGTGACTTCAGTGAATTCGAGTTAACCGAAAACACTGAAGGCACGCAAAAACACAAACAAACTAACAGATCGAGGCAGCGGAGGACCAGTAACTCCTGTGCTCTGCGAGATAAAATTACTTATTTTTCCCATGGACTTTGGTTGGTAGTGGAGAGAGAGACATTTGGCTTATTTAACTGTGGTTCCCATCAGTAAATCGGTGAAAATATTCTAAATGTAGTGTACACTTAAATTGATATTGATTTTTTAGCTGGACCTTTTGTTGCTGACCCCGTCCTCAGCAGTTCATGACATAGCTTCTGTGCTGGTTCCCCTCTCTGCTTGCTGACTGGCATCTACTGTAGGTAATACAGCATGTGCTTGCAAATCAAATGAGGAGGCTTAAAGGCCAATTTGTGCCTTTTCTTATCAAAGTGGAAACATCTATTATTCTATCTGCAATGAAATTTTTCAGTGTCAGCTTAAACTCAACAATGACTGGCTGTTCCTGTTTTAAATTATTTTGCAGTTCTCTCCAAAAAAAGGTGCAACACAAAAGCACTTTTTCCTCAGTCACTTGACCTATTTAGGGACAGAAAACCCTAAGATGCAACTTTGCAGCGACTGTAAATATGTGAATACTAGCATGAGGAAAGCCCTCTAAAAATTATGTTCAGCTGAGTCATGGTAAGCTGAACCAAGAATATAAAACAAAATGACAGGAGTATTTAATAAGCATTTTAAAAATCTGTGATCTAAGACTATACTTTCAGGGATCATTTCTATACTTTGTGGCTTGATAAATATGTTTGAAAAGTGTTTGGTCTCACTGACCATGATGATCAATCGTGATATTCCCTTTTGAGCCTGAAGCGGAAAAATCACTTCATAAATTCTCTGTCATTGATTACTGTTCTTGACTTCATTGTTGGATACAGAGTAAGGGAATACAATCAGAGTGGTTAAAGATTTTGTGCATAAGCAAGAAAACATTTGCTTGTTGAGAAAGGTCTTATAAACTATTAACAACTTTAAGAAATAGAATTTAGCTTCTAAGCATTGCGTGCTTTCATTGATAATGTTGGCAACATAATGCCTGTAGACTGTAGAAGGCACATCAGGCACGTCAGAGATATGACTTTAATCAAGAGTCAGTTGAGTGGTGTGATGACCCATTCCTTAAAAGAGATGATGAACAAGACACATTACAAAATTCACATTTTGTGACCAGTCATTAAATATTTCTCGGTCTGTTTTTTGACGCCCTGCAGGTGATTTATTCTCTGAACATGAGGAATGAGGAGCAGGAGGCGGCCCTGCAGGCCTTGAGCCATGCCCACCACGAGGAGCTGCATCGCATCCTGATGGACACGTGTCACGAAGGGGAAGGGTCAGTGCTGAGGACACGCCTCCTCGAGCTGCAGGAGTCTCTGGATGAGCAGCACAGAGTCGGTGCCCAGGTGTGTGTGTGTGTGTGTGTGTGTGTGTGTGTGTGTGTGTGTGTGTGCACTCTTACACCCTCCTGATCATGATCAAACTGACCTGATTCAAGGGCACATTGTGTTGCTGTGATTTAATGTGTAAACTCCCAGCGGGATAGCAAATCAAACCCGCCCCTCATGTGACCTACAACAGTCAACCTCGTTCAGACAGGCTGTTGCTTTACACACTTCATGCCTAATTCAGACGCTCTGCACCGCAATCAAACACCAACATGAATCATAAATACCCACATGACTTTGTTGTGTGCTCTTTGGAAAAACGATGCATCTTAACGACTAAAGAGATAAAACATTTATATGGATTTTAAAGTTTTATTTTGAAATGTGTCGCCACATCTGTCTGTCTGTTTGGTTTGTTGTCAACCATATGTTTTCCTGTTTTTCCTGCTGAGGGATGTTTTTTGCTGCCAGTTCAGCAGCACATTATCACAGGAGGGTAGACCCTAACCCTGCCAGCAAATATATCCCTACATGCAGCCATTTTACATCTTACAACTGTTTTGGGTGACCACAGGTGTAAAGACGGTTCTAGCACAGTGCGGTCTGGAAAACGGGCCACAACAAGAAGAATACATCATCTGAATTGGGGCAGACTAGTGCCACTGATGCAAATATTACAAAAATACAATACTCTTAAAACTAGACTGTGGAATTAAACATAGTTTGGAGTCATGCTATGTCCACAGGGGATCTACCAAAATGTGTTTTTAGGGCAGATAATGATTCGAAGGAGACTCATATTAAGGAGACTGATATTTGGAACCAATATACATTTTAAGTAAAAATGAAAATCTTAGCATCAAAATTTAGGATAACCATTGCTACTTTACTTTTCTATTATGTTTAATATACAAGTAATTAATCTCTGTCTTGTAGTCAGTGTCATACAACTGACAAGCATACAATTCATCATATATGAAGAATAAAGCTTCTCACTGAATAATGAATGAACAGCCGCCTGGGATTAAATGGAGCTTCTTTTGCCAGGAAATTCATATTTTCCCTGTAATTACCTAAATACTCGGTTCCTTTGAGGAAACTCCCTGCAAAGTTATTAAGAGATTACAGACTGACAAAATAAAGCGTAACAAAAATGTCTTCCCTTTGTCTTTGATCGTGTCTTTTACACCTCACTGCAGATTAGAACTTACTTATAACTTACTGAAGTTCTGGAAGTTGGAAAGAAGCAATTTATTGCTCCAGCCTGTTTGATCTCAACAGTGCCGGCTGGTAATGATGTTTTGCCCCATACTGAGTATTGTTTGAATGTCACAAACACTGGAGCTAATTGGCTGTTATAGGCACAGTCTTGCCTTTTTTCAAATGTTTTGTATACAGTGAGTCCACACTGTTCACACTCCATCGGTCTGCAGTTTCTACATCTTAACACGACCTTTGAGATTTAATGAACAGGATCTTTGTGATATGAATGTGTCACCGCACAAATACATGAATTGTAGGATGTTGAGTAATTTGTGCAGTTCTGAAAGAAAAAGTGTCTTACCCATTGCTAAGGATGCATGGTGTTCTCAGTGGTGGGGAGTTCACAATACCAAAAATTTAGTAGTCGATACCAATACCAGTGAAATTCCACAATTCTCAATATCGAATTTGAAAAGACTTAAAAACAATAACAAGAAAAAAGAAAATGGGTCCACACTCTTAGAAGCTCCCAATGGACACAGTTGCCTTGCAACAGAGAATAAAAGTTGTCCATTCCACTTTTTTCCAGCACCTGTACATACACACTCTGCTAAAAAAACAAAACAAAACAATAAGTCTCATGTACATATTTTGATGACAGATGACAGACTGAACTGTAAGGAGCCTTCTGCTACAAGCTATGTTTACATGACGTCAGCCTAAAGGTGGTAGCCTTTAACATTTAGCCATACCAGCTGTCTGAAACAAAAATAATGGTACCGTTATTTCGAGATGAGGATAACAGAGATCATAGAACATAAATTGAAACTTACTCACCTTGAAGTGTTTGAAATTCTTGAGGTGCTTCACTAAGTTGGAAGTGTTTCCTCTTTTTGTCTGGAAAGCTTGATGACACCGTTTGCATACTAGTTTTTGTTTTTATTTGAAATCCCTGATGATCGAATGAATATGGTATTGAGAGTTATGCTGTGTGTAATTTATCTAAAAGACAAAGATCCTTATGTGCTCAGCTGAGATTTGGTATTTTACCACTTATGGTTGAAATTTCACAATATGTCGGTCTGGAGGAAGAAAAGTGAATTTATTCAATGTGCTGTTTGGCTGACATTGAAAATTAGTTTCACTTTGTTCTCTCTTGCCTTCTGGGAGCTGTGCAATGCTTTGCTCAGTAATACAACATCCTGTGTTGATTTAGTGAATATGGATGATGCACAAAGACTGAGTTAGTTCTTCACATATGAAATATTTAAATTAGCTAAATTAGTTACTCGGAAAAGCCTGGGAGATGAGAAAAAAACATATTATCAAGACTGTAATAGTTCTTTTCAGTATACAGTTTATCTGAAATGTATGTAAGCGCCGTGTATATTCTGCCCCCATCATGTCCAGAAGAACTGCATCCTGAAGCATCAGTTCTTGTGACATCTCTACTCAGTGACTTTGTATATAAGTGTAATATGTCATCCTCTGTGCCTCCAGGTGCAGGCAGACTTTGAGTTCTTCCGCATCCAGGCGGAGGAGAGGGAGCGTGAAACTGAGGCGGAGCTGAGAAAAGAGTTTGAGGAGAGGCTGCAGGCTGCAGAGGAAGAGCTCCAGGAGGCCAGGGCCCAGATTGGTGACGCCCAGGAGGAGAGCCTGCGGTTGAGCACAGAACTGGAGAAGGCCGGGGAGCAGATCCAGGAGCTGGAAGCCAAGTGTGAGGAGCTTCAGAAAGCAGCTGACGAGGAGAGGCAGAACAAAGAGGAGCAGAAACAGAGAGAAGATGAGGAGAAAAAGAAGGAGGAGGTGGAGAGAGAAACAGAGGAGCTGGAGGACTTGGAAAGAGTGAAAGCACTCTTAGAGGAGGTGAAGGCGCTGAAGGCGGAGCGAGATCGGGCAGAGGAGGAGAAGAGGAGAGCAGTGAAGGAGGAAAAGGAGCAATGGGAGCAGAAGGTGAATGACCTCAGTGAAGAGAAAGAGGAGATGAGGAGGAGGATGGAGGCAGAGTGGAGGGAGGAGCGGCAGAGGTGGGAGGAGAGGGAGGAAGAGGAGAAGAAAGGCATGCACAGCGCTCTGCGAGAGAGAGTGAAGAGAGCTGAGGCGGAGGTGGAGAGTCACCTGGAGAGGATGGCTGAGAGCAAGAGAAACACTGTCAAACTGCAGGAGAGGATACAGGTATACACACACACACACACACACACACACACACACACACACACACACACACACACACACACACACACACACACACACGCGCGCGCAATCACCCATAATCCTTTTGTTATACCTCAGCATCAGTGACGCGTGATATCTCAAGAACACTATGAAGGAAATTTCTTCAAACTTGGTACAAATGACCACTTGGACTCAAGGATGAACTGATAAAATTTTGGTGATTAAAGGCCATAAGATCAAAGGTCACAGTGTCCTCGCAAAACACATTTTTGGCCAAAGCTCAAGAATTCACACACCAATTACGACAGAATTACACACAAATATGTAACAGAATAAGATGATAAAGTGATGACATTTTGTATCTAAAAGGTGAAAGGTTAACTTCAATGGGACACCATAATGTTCAGTTCTGTATCACTCTCTCTATGACTCTCAGTGCTCAGAGAAGTACTCTGTAAAACAGCCTCTAAGTGAAGACAGCATGTTTCTCTCTATAGTGATAACTTACATTTACCTGAAAACACATTTAATAGTTTTTATTAGATTCCTTCAAAGTCCTCACAACATATGTTATATGAATCTGGACCAGGGGTCTGCAACCTTTACCATTAAAATAGCCATTTTTATCTGAAATTTTTAAAAAAATCTGTATTTTTTGGGATTTAGATAGTCTTCGAAAACAAAAGTCTTACCAGATTTTGAGGAGAAGGCACTGAGCCGTAGATGTAGGCTATAAGACACATTTTAGTTGACAAAATGTTAAAACCTTTTGTTTTGTTTGATGTATAGGCTACACATTTTCACAACTGGAGAATGTAAGAATTGTTTTAGGTCACAACAATAAGTGGTAATTAAGATGTCAATACAAGAACCATTGATCATCTCCATTTCTGTTTTGTCAAAGCCACAGAGAACCACTGGAGACCCCTGGTGTGGACAGACATTGATGTAATTTTTAGTGCTGTTTTTCACCAAAGAACATCCTGATCGACTGAAAGTCTACCTACTCTTCAAACAATAGATCGGTCGATGGGGAAAAGAAAACCGCATGTTATCCCCAGATTAATTAAATCAGCCACAGTGCACTGAAAGTGCTCTACCTGGGAGTTCATGCCCCCCCACCCCACAATTATTATCAATCTTTAACAATAATTAGTGAAGCAACTGATAAAAAAGATGCAAGACGAAAATTTGAGGAAAAAAAGGTCAGCATGATAGGATCAGGAAATTGCTGTGTTTTTTGTTTTTTTTTATCATGCCTACATGGTCATCCATGCCCCCCTGCAGTGGCTTAAAGCCCCCCAGGGGAGCCCACCCCCCACTTTGGGAGCCACTGAATTAATCCAACATCCCCTTAACCTGTGGTCATAGCCTCATTAGCCGTGTGTCATGCTGACAACAAATTCAACAGGATAACCTCAAAAATAAAGACTAAAACAGCATAAAACAAGACAAAACTTACAGCTTTCAAGTTTAAAGTCAGATCACAGACAGCTGATATTGAGCTGTCATTGAGTTTACACTCAGCCAGCCTGAGTGGAGTAAAATCTACACAAACGCAGCCACCACACACAAACTTTTTATCCACTCACACCTCTGTCCTCTGAGGTGGAGGCCGATGCAGTGATGTTGTTGGTACTTTAAGATGCTGAGTGCACAGCCTATCCCTCAAAACTAAAATGCCTCAGGTCTGCATATGTCCCACCCTCGATAACAATGAAGGAAAGTGTTTCTCTCCTTATAAAAATAACACAAGTGACTGTCTGGCCAATGAGAATTTAGTTGAACAAGCGCATATTGACCAACCAACCAGAATGTGTCAGGACTAGAAAAGTGCAACTTGACTGGTTGGTGGAGGCATACAACAGCAAGACAGTAACTCCAGTTCATACTACAACTAGAATCCAACGCTGTGAAAATTGAGGTGAAAGGAAATTGAAATGTTGCAGCTTCCTGAGTCTGATGCACGCAGCTAATGGTGGTGTTGATGGGAAAGGAGGGAGCGAGGTGGAAGCAGGAGGAGAGAGGAGGGGAGGGCGTCTTGCTTGTCTAACCACTGGCTGCCCTCCCTGAGTGCTATTCCCACTGCCAACTATCTGCTAATGAGTAGTTTGAGCAGGATAGATTCGCTGCACCACCACCATTACCACCTCGTGGATGAGCATTAACAAAACCCTACGAGAGCTGGCACAGAGCTGACATAAGCCCTCACAGTAGACCATTAAAGCTCACAGCTGGGCCAGATAGCTCCCTGACTCACCGCATTTCATCCCTCCCCATCTCTCTGACGTTTTTTCTCCTTGTAATTCAAGTTTTTTTTATTAAGTTTTCCATTTTCTAAACAGCATAATCCAGAACAATACAACACATTACAGAGAAGAAGCAGAGAGGAGTATCAGTGTGGAAGCTACCAAAAAAAAAATCAATATCAGATTAACTGTACAATTTATTTAGAATATTTATATAATCAGACAGCCTTTTCTAATGGAAAACCAAATATGGCTGTCTTCAAACCTTGTCCTTAATCCATTCAACAAAAACAGGTTTTGTCTGGTGAAGAACAATCCTTGAGGTGCCAATAAAGCCTGCCAAAGCGAGTCCAAATTTTTGTTTGGATATACCTTGTGGTATGAGAACCCTGCCTCACAGCACAGATGGCGAGATTCTGGCAGTGATTTAAGCAGCCATTCTCCAATCCATACGACTTCTTGTCTCCCGAAAGGAGAAACAGATGAACAATCCCTCAGTAAATGAAGAAAAGTGCCTGCTTCATTTTGTCACTTCAGGCAATAATTATCCTCTGTAAGTCCCATTCTTTGAAGTTTAACGAGAGTATAATGATACCTGTGTATGATTCATCCATATATGTATCCTCTTCTATTTTTGAGTTGAGATCTGTTTCTCAGATTCTTTTTTTTTTTTTTTTTTACAGATTTTCACAGTGTTTGCCTTTGGCACTCATTGGAAAATTAAAAATAGGATCCCAGTTCTCTTTTTCACTTAAAAAACTTCCAAACTCTTAATGCAGCTCTTAATTTGCAGATAACACTAAAACTCCATTTTGTCTGCTCAGCCAAAATTGTCTGTAAACTCTTGGAAGGATTATTAAATGTCTGTCCTATGTAAGTCACTGACTTTCCTAATATTTTTATCACCTGTCTCTCTGACTTTTGTTCCCTCTCCTTTCGCCTTATCTGTGTCACATTTGCTGTTGGCTTTTCTCTCCCTCATCTTTTCATCTATATTTTTCTCTTTTCTGCTCCCCTGTGCTCTGTGTCAACCCCAAATGCTCCTCTGCGTTTGCACTCCCTGCTTGCCTTTGCACCACCGTCGTGCCTCCCCATGCAGGACCTGGAGGAAGAGCTGGAACTGGATCGGAGGCGTGTGTCAGAGGCTGAGGGCGTGGCTAAACGGGCAGAGGAGGAGCTTGCGGTCGCCAAGGAGAGGCTGCTGCTGCAGGAGGACGAATTGCAGAGCAGAGCAGGTAGTCTGCCTCTCACAATCTATCTGGCCACCTCACTGACATACGTATGAAGACGCCGCATTAGCCTTTGGATCACATGTCAACGTCACCGCCATATAGAGCTCAACAGTGAGGTTCCCGAAGTGAAAATCCCATTCATATTCTGAGAAGAGGATTTATATTATTAGCCATAATATCTTAACCATCCAAGATAGACTGACCACTCCTGAAGAAGCTACAAGTCAGCATGCAATTGACCTCATTTTAAAGGAGAAATCCATAATATATTTACTGTAAATTCTCATAAAAAGACTAAGATATGTCATCAGAGATTAAGGATACCACGTCAAGTTGAAATACTCGCTTCTCTGACAAAAACACTACTGCAGTGGTGTCCTCCTTCAAAATTTATATTCCTATCACTCTTTTTGGTTGCCCATTTCACGTTAATTAGAGTTTAAATTAATGCTGAACGTTCACCAAATGAGTAAGTGTCTGTTTATGAGTCATAAAAAATAATTAATGATCTTATAGAAGGAGTAGATGTTTATAACAGTTAAAACGAGCAACATGTTGATGGACTCTGGCAGGCAGTAAGGCAGGCAGCCACTGAACTCAAACGCTAAAGTGTGTATTTTCCAAGCAGTGGGCTTTTGCTTTCGGGATCAGGCTCAGCTAATATACAGTCATATGGCTCCAACCTGTTATTTGAACTGCAGAACTTTTTTTTACTCATATATCATATTGCTCCTATAAGAAAAACAAGTTTCATGTGGAGTATGCCAGAAAAACAACTTTTTTTCTTAATCCGTGTAGATCATAAACCCCTGAATATAACACAACTCACTGAAATTTGGAGAAAAATGTAAATGTTATAGTTCTTTTTATACGGAAGACAGAACTGTAGTTCCCCAGTTTACATCTATTTGTTCACAGACCAGTCTAGCCCTGGCACCAAAGTTCACGTATCGTAGCATCAATGTGGCGTCTCCATATAAATGTCTGTGGTCAACCTGTCCTCTCACCTGTCTTCTGGAGGAATGCTCACACTGGTGAAAATCAGCTAAGCTCAGTGCATTTCCATAATTCATTCTGACTCAGCATTAGTTAAGTTTTCGCCTCACGCCGTTATAATATATACAGAAAATGCAACAAACACACATTATTCATCATCCTCTACAAAGGCAAACAGTTTCATCAAAGTGTCATCATACCCAGTCAGCAAAAATGCCCCAAATTTTATTTATTGCATGAGAATGACTTTTGTTTTAGGAGCTTCCTCGTTCACTATCGGCCGGCTGTAAGCCCATTCTGCTTTTGTTGTGCATCATCAATCAATGCATACTCATGCATGTTTGTGTGTGTGTGTGTGTGTGTGTGTGTGTGTGTGTGTGTGTGCGTGCTTGTGTTCACTTGGGTGTTTATTTTTTGGTGTGTGTTGTCTGTGTGTGTATCAGAGGAGCTGCTGAACCGCGGAGGCTGTGAGGTGTGTGTATGTGCTGAAGTGGAGGAGCTGAGGAGCCAGGTGAGCCGTCTGCAGAGCAGGAACAGAGAGCTGGAGCTACAGAGCAGCGGCCGGAACAGCGATCACGCCCGCCAGATACGCCAGGTAAACACACACAAAAGCCACGTTTCCACCACAGGAACTTTCCACAGGAACTAGGAACCTTTGGAGGAACTCGTTTCCATCACAGGGACCAGGGTCAAAATTATTTTCCATGGAAATTATGGCCATGTTTCCACCCAAAGTACCTGCAACTTTTAGGCCCAGGAACTACTTTAATGTTCCTTCAGTCTGTTGTTGTGTGTGTTTCCACCGTGGTCTGAAGACCCACAAAGATTAGGCAAAGTAGTCCACTGACACATTAAAAGATGATGACTGTTTTAACACGTCATTTCTGCGCAGGACTATACAACAAATGATCCCATGTAAAGGGACAATCAGACATCATTATTTTTTCTAAATCCATGTTGATGTGTCAAAGCACAATGAATCTGCAGCTGCAGATTTTTTAAAATGGTGTCTGAAATATGTTATCATATGTTCAGTGCTGAAACCCCAACCCCAAAACTTCCTGTACCCCCACCAGAGCAGCTTCTTCCTTTATAAATGTGTTTGTTATATAGTTTTATTTATCTCTACAATCAGTTCCAATCAATCAATCAAAGGGGGAGCTACAACAAAATCTCATCTCAAGTATGTAAATAACACTGATATCTTGGTATCAAAATGGTGGCTGCACTCTGATTTTTGACTCCTCACTTGACCCAATAAGAGCTTCCGTGACCTGTCATCAACAAATGAGAGTCTGCCTTGGAAGAAAATGTCTGCCCTTCCTCTCTGACCCTCAGTTGGAGCAGATTGTGTGGATAACTAATACTTCATATAGCCAATGAAATCTCAAAAAAATGCCATATGCAGTTTTAATTTGTAAGCCAGAAGAGGGGAATTATGTAAATTTAAATAGTTTCTGTGAGTTGCTTTTCACATGAACTGCTTCTCTGTCATATCATTTGTTGTGACGCCTTTATATGCACAAAGTCTAGTTGCAAGAGGGGAGACAAGCACTATGATGGGTTTAGACTTTACTTTCCCCGGGTCTAGTCATCTTCAGGCATCTGTTTGAAAAAAAAAAAAACTAAGATGGAAATAAAAACCTTCTACTTCAGTGTGTTCAAACTTCTATTACTTAGTATTTTTGACCTGACCTTTCAAAAGAGATCAAAACCATGCATGTACTCCAAATGGTTCAAGAACAGCTTTCAATTTACTTTGGGTCTGCCTATAATAACTATGACCTCAATGCTAAAACATATCTTCGAATATTTCTGAAAATGTCACCAAAAACTGAGCGTTATAAACATTATAAAGGTAGATTTTATGGCTGTTGCATTGAGTCACATGAGCTTGTACAGGTGTACCTAATAAAGTGGCTATTGGATGTATGTTGTGTGTGTCGACAGCATGCTGAGGCCCTGTCCAGTCTGCGTTCTGAGATGGTGAGAGCCCAGACAGAGGAGCTGCGTCGCATCCAGAAACACGCCGATGATGAGAGGGACAAACTGCAGAGGGAGATAGAAAAGGAGAGAGAAAAACTGCAGAAGGAAAGAGAACAGGAGAAGGAGCAGCTGGAGAAGGACAGAAACAGACTGCGCAGAGAGAGGGAGGAGGAGAAGGAGGCACAGCACAAAGAAGTGGAGGAGATCAAAGAGCGCCTGAGGAGAGAAAAAGAGGAAGAGCTCGACAGGCAGCGGAAGGAGCTGGAAGTGGAGAGGGTTCGTGTTCGCTCTCAGTTGGACAAGAGCATCGAGCAGGTCGAGGCGGAGAGAGCCAACGTGCAGCAGAAACTGGAGGAGGAGAAGAAGAGGTTGGTGGAGAAGGCTGAGGAGGACAGGAAGCGGTTGAAGGAGCAGGTGCGGAAGGCGATAGAGGAGGTGATGAGGAGGCACGCAGCTGAACTTCACAGCGTCCAAGAAGCTCTGAGCTCTGAGAAGAAAACCAACCAAGAGGTCAGTCAGAAGATCAGAGCAGTGATGCTCATACGGGGCACAACACAAGCACTGAGATGTTGAGCTGCACACAAGAAACCAGATTACTGGGAGAACCAGATACAAGATCAGCTGTAAATTCGTCTAATATGAAACATACATAATTTGGGAGCTTATAAGTAGGGTTACTATATAAGACAGCCAAACCACAGACATTATCCTTTGTAGATATGAGGGATGTATATCGAATGGGGGCCCCTGAAATTAACCAAATCAAAATACTAACGCAACAGACTTAGTGAGATCAACAAATATTGTATCACTGTGCAGAATCAATATAAGAATCAATATAATATCATATTTTGATGAAACG
>JAJHUR010072779.1:0-16847 GCA_027495735.1 Lutjanus campechanus
TGGGTAGAGACTCCTGTGTCAAACGTCACTGGTGTAGACACTTGTCACTCAAACATGTCTGACCAATGGGGAAGCATCCGCCCACTGCGTGATATTTGTGTCAAAATGATTCAATCAAAAAAAAACAACTTCAAAACTTTTTGCACTTCAATCAAAGAAAAAAAGTGTTCAAATGTAATTTTTTTTTGACTCATTTTTTTTTTTGCATTTGAAACCTTTTTTTCTTCGATTGAAAAGGGTTTTTTTAATTGATTTTTTTTTTTTTTTGATTGAAGTAATATTTTTTGGGATTGAATAATAAAGACACAAATGTATACCCATATTATGGCCCAAATACAAAAAAGATGACTTCAATCAAAAAAAATATTTTCAATCAAATAATAACTCACTTCAATCAAAAAAAACATTTTCAATCAAAGAAAGTGTTCAAATGCAATTTTTTGGGTCTCAAATATTTTTTTGCATTCAAACACTTTTTTTCTTTGATTGAAAATGTTTTTTTTGATTGAAGTTAAGTTTTTTTTGATTGAAAATGTTTTTTTTGATTGAAGTTAATTTTTTTTTGATTGAATAATAAAGACACAAATCTATCTCCATAAAATAGTACACTCAAACACACTCACAAAACATAGCGTTGTCTCATTCAAACCTAACACAATCACACATACTGTGACACATAGAGGCTTCTTTTTAAATGTCATTATTAACACTCATCTTATGTAGAACAAAGAACAACTCATTACATGCTACAAATAGCAGTACTATTTCTAAACTGAAATAAAAAACACACCTGCTTCAACTGCTTGTGTATGACAACTTCAGGTTAAAAAAAACAACCTGTGCACCTGTGCTTCTTGCCTCACTACGACATACTTCCACACTGACACAATAGTTATGTTTATTCAGTATACACACTCATGTAGGCTACCGTGCATTAAAATAACTTTCTGACATTACCAACTATCGTTATTTACGTGACATTAACCTTCACCTCAAACAATGCGGTGTCTCACACACCCATTACCGTCTGCCAGTCCTATTTTTTTTTTAAATTAAATCCATCTACTACCAAATACATCAATTGCACCCCTATTCACAAACACTCCTACAAAACACAATTTATTATATAACATCTAACGTTAAAAACAAAAACGTTTGATAATCCTAGAAACGATTTTTTTTTAAAAACACACAAATCCACTTAAACATAAAAAATACTACTACAGCAACCACAAATTCCATGTTGCAATACACCAAACACAAAAAACAAACAAACAAAAAAATTACATTTCAAACATGACTCACAGTATTTAGCTGCAACCGCTTCCTAAGAT
This sequence comes from Lutjanus campechanus, assembly GCA_027495735.1. Lineage (NCBI taxonomy): Eukaryota > Metazoa > Chordata > Actinopteri > Lutjaniformes > Lutjanidae > Lutjanus > Lutjanus campechanus. The sequence goes on from JAJHUR010072779.1 coordinate 1,335, forward strand.
CGTCCACCTCCGGGTCATCGACTCTGGCAAATTTCACAGAAGACTTAGCCATTCTGTGGAGAAACACATGTAATGCAAGTTAGATCAGCAACACTCCTAATACATATCATTATATCTCACGTACCATCGACAAAAACCTACGTGACTTCAATTCAACCACAAGAAAAGACACGTTACATTAAAACACCCTCTTACCTGAATAGCTGATTTTACAATATTATTCCAACAAAACAATGAAAACTACAAACAAACTGCTAGCATAAAATTAGTTTCAGTCAGCTTGTAACACGTAGATTTGATCAGTGGTGAGTGCCGCACAATGCATGCCGGTTAGATTTATGATTTTTTAAATTTATTTTTTTAATATTCTTTATTATACGTTTGCTTGTGATGAACATTACAACAGTAGTATGATTTTTTTTTTAAAGTGCTGTCAGATCAAATAATAACGAACAACACAGAAGAAGTAAACAATGCCAAGGGCCACATATAAATTGTGATATACATAAATAAAGACATGCAATAAAAATAGGTCTGTAGTAATGAAACACTACCATTACAGTACAAATAAAGCAATAAAAATGTAAACTTTTCAATAAATGATTAAATTAAAAGCTATATTTCTCTTGTCACATTATATGGGCCGATATTTTAATTCAGTAGAGTATGAGGATGTATGGTGATATGCGTTTCGTGGTTTGAAATTGTGGAGTCTCTGAGTCTGTACATTGATAAAAAATGCGCATTGAAAGTACAATGATGGAAAAATAGAGACAAACACGTATGCTGTTGTAAATGTCTCAATAACAAAAGCATTATCGGTGAGCAGCAATCACGTTTCTCTGCTTCATCATTACTCTTCTTCTTGTTTATAACGGGATGCGCATGTAAGTCTTTTTGTTAATGTGATATGCTTCAGGTGTATTAGGACGGCCATTTTTCCTGAAACGGTGGCAAAACGCTCATCTGGACAGAGATTTGGTTTTAAAATGCTGTTTTTAAAAATACCTTTGCATGTGTGGACCAGGCTTCAAATAGTTTAACAGAAGATCTTTAGGAGGCATAGTCTCATTTATGATATAATATTAGATGAAGGTAAAATTATTATGGAAACCTTTGTTATATTACAACATCATGTATTTACCTTTATAAGTGATCAATCGATGTGTGTAGCGTTGATTAATACACTTCAGCACCGTGGCGAAGGACAGCTCCAACTTACGATGTACCTCAGTAGTTCTCCCTTAGAGCACCCGCTAAGGGACAGTTTGGAAAACAATTGTAGGAAAATAAGTTCCTTTGCTAAGGTATACCTTAGAGACCTTTGTAGAGTGCTAAGGTACATCAAAACTGGGAAACGTGGCCCTGTTCATTTGAATCAGGTGTGTTTGAGCAAGGACACATCCAAGACATGCAGGACAGTGGGCCCTGAGGACGAGGATTGGTAAACGCTGTCCTAGTGTTTCTGATGTTCTTACATTCATTTGTGGGTTTTTGGACTTTTGTTTTTTGCACTTTGTTGGACTGAGTTTGTTTTTACCTGGTCTTTCCGATTTTCCACTTTTATCTTTTCGTTTGTCCTTTGAGTCCTTTGTCTCTGCATTTTTGGGTCCACCACAGAAATGAATTGTGACGAACACATGAATACAGTTGGGCTTATTGAAGCCACAAGAGTCTGTGCTTTCCAGTCGTACCCAATAATGATATTGCACTAATGTTTAGGGTATGCAGTATGCGGAAACACTGAAATAGCATAGGTGAAAATAACATACTGCATACCAATAACAGCGTAGTTTTTGTCCAAAGGCCATGACTGTAAAAGACAGACTCTTGGTTACCCATAGAAATCCACTTTCTTTCAGATTAATTTATCTTGAGGTGAGATGACAAATCGCTATGCTTGATTGGTACAAATGGATTTCTCAGATCTTCTAGTTTCATTAGTTTTAAATTATATGTACATCAAACTAATCTTAGTTTATGCTAATCTTAGTTTACATTTATTTTGAATATTAGTTACTCATAGGAGGCAGTTTCTGATTGGGCTGTGAAACATTCAAAGTAAGTGGGCTTGTTTTCTCCTGCCCAGTGTCTGTCTGTTCTGTTTGACACCGCCAACAGTGCTTGGAATGACTGAATCCTGCCCTATACTTTCTCACAGGTGGCGAGTAAAGTCTGTTGAGTATTTTAAGTTGAATACGTTTAGACCTGGTATCTCTCATTGGATTTAACACCTCCTTCACTAGTTTATTCTGCTCATCATCTTCATTTGTTACCCTTAAATCCCGTTCCCATGTTGCTTTTAGGCTTATGGAAGTGCAATTAAATCCACCAATGAGATGGCTGTAAATTTGACCTGCCAAGTGTGGGAGTTGACTAAATTATTTCAGTTTAGAGCAAATAGAGAATTGAGTAAATATCCCAGTGCCTGTTAGACCTGCCATAGACAGTCTCTAAGTTGGAGATAACCAGAAATTGTTTCTCTGCAGATTGTAAAGTTCTCTTAAATTCATAAAGTGTTCTTAAAGATTTGTTATGACACAGACATTGATGTGTGCCTTAGTGTACCAGTCTTTCCAAAGGACACCTTCCCTCCTGTTTTCAGTTTTGGATTAATTCATAATGAGGCTGACTCTGTCAGGAAGGGGGAGTGATCCTTCTTTCTTATGCACATTAAGCCAGATATTCCTAGTGTGAAAGATTATTGGGTTCTGGATATCATCTTTTGGATACTGGCTCAAATAGTCTGCTGCCTCGAATGGGGCATTCAGTTCTCTAAATCTACCCACAAGGGTTTGTCCTCTTGTCTCTCTACTAGTCCCCATGAATATTTCCTGGTAAAGTCTCATATTAGGAAGTCTCAAGCCCCCCACATTGTATTTTAGCCTGTAGTCTTGTTAGCTTCATCCTGGGCCTTTTCTCTGCCCAAATAAATTTGCTAAACATTCTATGTATATTCTGGAATGTGGTTTCTGGTACACTTAGTGGTAACACACTTCAGTTTGGGAGCTATAACCGGTTTTATAGCCTGTATTCTTCACTATAATGAAATCTGCAGCCTGTCCCAGCCATTGAGAAGAAGTTATATCTTGTTCAAGGTAGGGCCAAAATGATCAGATATCATGTTCTCAAGTCCTGGGTTGAGTCGTATTCCCAAATATGTTTTGGTACCCATTGAAATTTCCAATTTTGAACAGGACTTTGGTAACAGTATTCACATAATGGCATCACCGCAGATCTGGCCCAATTTATTTTGTACTCCATTGTATTTGTTGACCAAATCCAATATTGGGGGCACAAATGTCTGTGGGTGTTGCATTAGAACCAAAATATCAGCAGAAAAACTTAAGATTTTGTGGTTCTTATCGTCCATTGTGATACCCCTTCATTTTGTCTTGGGGCCTCTGCAAGGGGCTCCAGTGCAATTATAAACATGGAGTGGTGAGAGTGGGTCGCCCTGCTTTATTCCACGTCCTGCAGAGAAAGCAGATGACCTCAGACCATTAGTTGTTACCATAGATTTAGGATGATTACATATGAGCTTCATAACATTATGAAATCAAAATGTTTTGAATGAAAATTAGATAAAGATGTATTAGGTCTTCCAGAATAAATGCAAGAGGCATCTGAGGCTGTCAGACGAGGTCCGGTCCTGTCCTTCACAAACCCCAATGCAAAAATCTTTTTAAACAGCTTTCCATCATAACACAGGAGACTAATGGGTCCATAACTTCCACATTCTAGAGGGTCTTTACTGGGTTTTTTTTCAGCATAAGAGTGATTATTGACTCTGTCATTGATGGTGAGTGTTGCTGCAGAGTTTATTAATGTGAGCTGCTGTACCAAATTCCTTTTAAAAAACTGTCAGTTTAATGTTGTGATCTCTAAAAGTGTACCTGATTGTATTTTTTATGAAAAACACTCCTTCCTTGAAACAACAAAATAGTCCTAATTGATTCTGTTTTATCATCAGTGATGATCATTTTACTTGATCAACCAGTACAAAATCATCTTTATTTTTGTTATAATAAAAGAAACATTCCACAGCACAACAGGAATGCTGTGATACCATTTGAAAATCAGCAACCTATTAATTTAATTCCCAATATGTACATAAATACACATATCTTTGTTTATCCATACATAGTAATCTTGCAGCCATATCTTTGCCTTTATGTTATAAACCCATGTATCCACATGGGAATAAGCAGAATATGTGCTTGAAAACAAACCGATTCAGATATTTATGAGTGAACACCGTTTATTATAGGGACATCTTAAGTGTGTTATATACGTACATACCAGTATACCTCATAGCACCTCTCAGTGTGTCAATTCACCATCAGAGGTGGCAATATACCACATTGAAATCCCACTGACCTGTGTCATTTCTTCACATTACTTTTAAAAAAATAAAGGATCTACTGAAATCTGTATTTTGTTTGTAAGCAAATAAAAATAATCTGGAGACTGAAGACAACTCCAAAAAAAATGTTGCAAATGTACAGCAATTAAATGTACGTTGGTCAGTGCTTCCACAGCTAATCCCTCATGTTGTCTGGCTGTCTGTAGTGAGGACCCTCCACAGACAAAGAATCACCACAGGCCACACTAAGGTTGGAGCTCGATGTAGCAGTAAGGCTGTGGTCGCACTGCAGACCTTGATGCGTTCTGAAGGGAAAGTGAGAGACAGTGATTAGGTTCAGAGGCACTCATTTAGCTGCAACATTTTACTCTTCTATGCTGACATGATTTCTATATATAACAAGACAGGGTCCGGCATGTAACGTGCAGCAAGTAGAATCAACTAATCTTTTGTCTGCCTGTCTGTCTATCCTCTATCAAAAATCTGATGCAACTAAATGTGTAATGAAAACAGACTGTACAGCTTGTTTGAGAATTCATACTGTTCTTTTCTCGAAATAACACCTGTTGATGCTCAATAAGCCTGTTAAACATTAAACCACCACTGTATTACATCACTTCCTTGATTCTTTACCAATAGGATTTTCATATGTGGGACTGCCTTATGTCCTGAGTCACACAGTGTTGTGAGCCTGATGCACCTTCGTCTCATCACTTTCTGCATATACTAGCAAAACCAAAACCTAAAATGTTGTTCATTAATCTGATCTTTGGTTTAACCCTAAGGTTAAGACCTCACACCTGATTAGAGCTGAAACAATTCCTCGAGTAACTCGGGTAATTCAATTGCTAAAAAGCCTAAACGATGCCTCGAGGCTTCATTTAAATCTGGACAACTATGTAGCGCTCTCTGTTTCGCACGTAGGGATGGGTAGTGACACTTGGTATTAAATGGCCTGGAGCTGAATTATTAAAAACCAGAGTATTGATTAGCTCTGACGTTTAAGGTTTGATGTAATTCATTATCACACAGCTGCAGTGTCTCTCCTCTCTGCGACCGTGTAGCTTCTCAGTACATGCGTGCGCACACACACACACACACACGGAGCGAGATCTGTGCATTTCTTTCCCTGTCTGTGTCTGATCTATCACTGTAAATACTAACATCCAGTTTAATTACAAATACTAAGTTGACCTAACTCAGTTTTAATCAAATAGTTATTAACACTCATTTTAAATAAGTTACTTGTACTTTGGGGTCAGAAAAGCTGTGAAACTCGATGTACTTGAGTTAGGTTCACTTAAACAAACCAAGTACTTGGAAGTTATGCCTTCTTTCCCTGCCACTGTGTGGCGCTGCTTTTTTCAACATTCAGACATGTGCAGATCACTCCGCCCATCACCTTATTCTGAAAGATGCCTGCACATGCCCAACTGTGGGTGGATGTCTTTTCAACAGCAGTGGCCATTCTTGTCAGCATTACCATGATTCTGAGTTTGCTACACTGATTTGATAAATATATATATATATATATATATATATATATATATATATATATACACATATATATTTTATGCTTTCTTGTAGAGATTCAAGGCCTCGTTCATATGCCTGCAGGTTTGGGATAACTTATATGTCGTTATATTGTGACAACATGTGGTCATACTGTTGCAATGTGGCTAACAAGGATAAAAATGTACAACCCAGAACTTTGAACACTTTATCTCAATTTGGCAAAACTCACCTTTCTAAGTTCAAAACAAGAAAAAAGGTCAGCGACTACATTGGTGTGGATCTGATAAGAAACAGGGTGGAGGGTTGAGGAAGAAGGGTATCCAATTCACATTATTACCTTATGTAGCAAGTTATCTGGCCAGCACCGTCAGCAAAGAGTCCAGTGTGTTTATAGATACACAAGAGTTGACATGAGTTTTTCACACTCAAGTTAAATGAGTTAGTCTAACTTTTGTGTACTCACAATAAACGAGTTAGTCTAACTTTTGTGTACTCACAATAATCGAGTTAGTCTAACTTTTGTGTACTCACAATAAAGAGTTCTCTTAGGGGAGGCTCACTCTAGACTATTACATTAGCGAAATAAAACAAATATCACCCGACAAAACGTCCAGAAAAAGCAATTGGCGATGGATTCGGCCCATCGTCAATAGACGATATATATATCCAATCACCCAACCCTAGTTTGAATTAAGTGTGTTTTCCGAGGCGTTAATGGGCCAATTAAGGTCGTCTTAGTTTGGTAAAAGAGAGAAACTTGATTTCAGAAGGTGTACAGTTGTATTTTCTGTTTAAAATGGAAAATAAGTGAGAGAACATGTAATTTCTAGATACTTTGTGGGTTTATTTTGTCAACTGGACATAGTGAATGTATGCAGCATGCGTAATATAGTGAACTCGCCGCTTGCGCACATCTCCCAGCTGAGACTGGAGAGGATGGGAGGAGGTGGGAGGGGGGACGAAGATATTGCCAATCACCCAACTCTAGTGCAACAGATTAATTAGATGTCTATCTGAGGACTGTAAGTCTATCTTTGTGAAACCGGCCCATTGACTTATCCTAAATCTGCCTAAGTAGTTATGTTGCCTAAACCTGCCCAAACTACAGCTGTTTCTCGGTGACAACCATGGTGTTCAAAACGGCTTTCTGTGCCTCACTATTAGACACTGAGGGGCGTTGACAAAGGTTGATATGTGACCATTTGGGGTGAGCATGGGTTGAACTTTCCAGACTGTTCTATATTTGCCTTTACCTCCTTAGTCATTATATCCACATTACTGATGACTATCAAAAATCTCATTGTGTCAATATTTTGTGAACGCACTAGTAGTCCCTGTATTATTGTATTACCAGTATTTGTGTGTGGTCACAAGTATTGTGATGTTTGACACCAGGAATTGATCTGCAATAAAACATGCTGCCAGAAACTCATTGCTGTGTCAATACACAAAACCCATGGATTGAAACTGGACCTAGTGTGGGGTCAGTATAGCACTGAAGCAATACTTGGTTAACTTTACCAGGGTATTTTGACCCAGTGTTGGTGTTAGTTTTGTGTTACTGTTGAGTTATTGGATCAAAATAACCCCTCTGTTCTGACAGTTGGTACTGGGTAAAATTAATCCAGTATTGTGTCCATGTTGTATTGACCCTACACTGGGTCAGTTTTAAAGGATAACTTCGGTATTTTTCAACCTGGGCCCTATTTCCCCATGTGTATGTGTGTGTATGATTGACAGCTGCGACTCGTTTTAAAATTGGTGCAGTACTGAGAGACGCGGATGCAGCCCGCAGCTGCGAAACGAGTTATAACAGTAGATATCGGGGCAAAGTGGTCCGTCAAAGTTTGTGCATTAAACGTGCTTTTTTTCACCACAGTCCGGCTCACATCACCAGTGTAATCTCTGTCAACAACATGCAAAGCGTCTCTCTTACCGTTCACTCTGTGACGACATCTCACAGGATCTTTGCTTGTTGAAGAATGTCTTCGTCGCAGCGAGTAGGACAGCTGTTTTCTTGAGGTGTGTTTGGTGAAGTGTTTCAGGATGGTTTGTCTTCTCTTCTTGGGCTGGCAGTAGTCATCTTGAGAAAAGTGCACGCAGACCCGATGGTCTGCCAGGCGCAGTGTCTGTACAGGAGCGTTAGCATCCAGTTGTAGCACAATTAGCCACAACTTCAGCATGTTGCTGTGCGACAAAGTCAGCCTGTAAAAGCTGTATGGGGTGTTGCACGACATCCTGTTCTTGCACTTCGATGACGCAAAAACACGAACCATTGTTTTCAATAGTTGCAGTAAAACCTGAACTCCGGGACAGCTAACTCCGCTCTGACCGGCTCTCAGCATGACTCCTGTTTTCTTCCGGCAACAAACAAAGATCCCGCGAGATGTCGTCACACACAGCAAGCAGTACGTGAAGCATACTGTTGACAGAGATTACACTGGCGATCTGATCCGGTTTGTGGTGAAAAAAAGCACGTTTAATGCACAAACTCCGACGGACCACTTTGCCCCGATATCTACCGTTATAACTTGTTTCGCAGCTGCGGGCTGCATCCGCGTCTCTCAATACCGCACCTATTTTAAAACGAGTTGCAGCTGTCAATCATACACACACATACACATGGGGAAATAGGGCCCAGGTTGAAAAATACCGAAGTTATCCTTTAACACAGTATTTTCAATGTGTAATACTTGAAATTGTATTAGAAATGAAAAGTAATACGAACTCTTTCCTTGTGCTCCGTAGTCTATGGTGATATGTAGCTTTTCCAGCCTTTGCCTTCGCGTCAGTGTGCAGTTCATGATTTTATTGGCGTACTGCTGATGATCACCTGGAAGAACATACTTGCACTTCTCATCGGATTCTGTAGCCAGCAGGGATCCATTGGGTGTCATAAATTCACAGTCGAAGGATGGAGAGCCTTGACATTTTGCATAATAGCAGTCCAGCCTTCAATTGATCAAAATGTTGTGGTTAATATTTTGAAGAATTTGGGGAAATGCTACACCAAACGCATACCGAATAAATGCAATGAAGAAACTTGTGTAGTGTCGCTAATATGTGGACTGGATGCTCTCACCTGAGGCTTTTGTTGGGGCTGTTGCTGGTGAAGCAAGCTGTGAAAATGCCAAAATCCCCTTCCTTTTTGGCAGAAGTAGAACCTGCAATCAGATAGCACATTAAACCATCTCATACTGTAGCATTTCAAGATGCTTCTTGGATACATACATTCAGTCTAATTTCTTTTAGTACTCCAATGTGAGATATCAAATTGCCAGTTGAATGTCAGTTTGATTTGCGTTCACATTAAGCCTAAATATCACAAACCAAAAGGTCATTAGGTCTACAACTCGCACTTACTGTAGGCCACATACTTTACAGTCTATGTAATGACCAAATGCTGCAACAAGAGCAACATTTTCCTACTAAATTTTCAGGTGTTCAGTATTACTTCTGGACTTTGATTCTTGTAAAAGTCAAATTATTGTAATCAATATGGCCACTGAACAATATTTTAGGAAATGATTTGCTGTCTTTCCAAGGGTTAGGTGAGAAAGTTGATACCACTCTAATGCCTCAAGAAAGTTACAGTTTGTCATAAAACTGCTGAAGCTAATGTCAAAAGCTAATGTTAGCCACTGAGGCTATGATGTCTGTCTGTTTTTGTACCAGGATGAAGTCACACAGCAGGGGGTCATACTCCTTCTTTGTCTTCCCGGCTGATAAAAGGACCAGGAGTTGCTTGACCAAACACCTCAGGTAAGATATTGGTGTTGGTGACATATTGTTCACTGAGTAGTTTCACACAAAACTAGACTACACTATGGCAAACCTACAACAAATTGTGACTTTAATGTCTTGTAAAATTACAAGACATCATCGGCTGTCAGTCAACTGCTGCGGCAGATGACCGACAGCCTCCACACATGGGGCGGATGCTCTACCAACCGAGCTAAACAAATGCCCCACCATTCATATTTTTTATGAGGTTAGATTCCATGGGGCACATCAGAAGGGATGTGATTTCGCCTCTAAATGACATTATGGAGAACAACGCTCAGAGGCATTGACTTCCTGAGTGACTGTTATCACAGTGAGGTTGTGCAGCACCCTGTGGAGATGGGTTGCCACACAATGTCAAAAATAAAGTGGAACTTTTAACACTATTATTTATTTCCTATAGTTATGTATTTAAAGCATTTTACACGCTGCACAAAATAAAATCTCTCCCTCTCCCGTCAACCCATCAAAGACCTGCAGCCTGTCAGTCTGTCACCAGGGCAACATTGTTGTTTATGTCACAGAGAAAGCACAGCTGTTTTTCTTCCTGTTATGTTGTTGTATGTGTTAGTACCACTGTGTTGGCTTACTGGAATATTTCCCCATTAATATTTCCCCACAATTCATAAATAGAATTTTTTTTAAAGTGCCAGGTTTGCCCTTTTAACTTTCTTAATGCCAAAAATTTTTAATTAATCCTCTAAATTATGTAATGTCCCACAGCATAACTTTTATTGTATCAGAGGTGGACGACATCATGTTTAGAAAAATCAAATAATAATTTTGATCAAATGATTTTCTTTTCAGTCAATGACAAGAAACAACAGTAAAAAAAAAAAAAGAACATACAGGAACAATAAAAACAACTCGATAGAGTAATGAGTGGAGGGTGAACCAGGGACATGCGCTAACAGTGATGTAATCCAATCTCTCAAATCTGATTAAGGCTGGTTCTGCTGATTTATGAGCTTGTTACAGAAGCAGCACTAACCACTAAAAACAGCCTCTTCCTGAATCTCAAAGCTAGAAATTCAACTGCCCATGGCTGCTTATTTCCTCTGTTACTGTCATACATAATTTATGATGACGATGATGACATCTTATTTGTCCCTTTTCATTCAGTCAATATTTAATTGTGATATTACTTTAAAATACAATCACCATTCTAACATTTGAAGTAAGCTTACCTATGAAGAGGACGAGAAGAGACAGGGAGATGTACATTTTCCCGATCTCACTGTGACAAAAACAAACAACTATGAACACACTATATGTTAGACTTTCAAATGACACTTTATGACCATTCAGTGCAAATGCTACAAGTCTTCTCATCATGACAAATGTGTCCCGCCTTACTCAGCTGCAGAGCACATAGAACACTTTTATAAGCTTGTAAAAAAATATTAAACAATTGCATTAGAGCAAGCTTAGACTTTTAAGGCAATAGTAACCCATCTCTAACCTTAATTTCATGCTACGTGTAAATATCCTTCTACTTAAAAGGTCAGACAACACTTTGCTGTATTCCAACAGGTTTCATGCTCTGTTTCAAGTGAATACACAGGATATAAAACTGTGTGTGAAATGTAAATGTATTTCAATGTCTTACCCCTAATCTGCTTTTTGCTCTGTCCCCTTTCGTGACTTGCAGCAGTGGATGGCTGGAATCATAGAATGAGCGTAATGGGCAGGGCATGATGAGGAAAGCAGCCAGAGTGGAGTCGAGTGGGAGGGTTGGGTCGAAGATGGCCTGAAAGTGCTGCTGTACTGTGCAGTACAGATCGTTACTGTCTGCGTTCTATGGTTGACTACTGATGTAAATGTTTTTCATTTTTATACTGTTATCTTTGTACACTTAGCGCAAGAAGCTAATCTGAGGTGCCAGATGGTTTGTTGCATCTGGTTCTATGCAGAATTGGTGATTGTCTATAACGTCTATCACGGGCTAACTTCAGATCATCAGGTCAAACACTTGCCAAAATCGGTTGCGAGAAGAGCGCAAACATCTTTTCCATAGATAAGAATCTTCAATGCTGTTCTTTGCTCTTCTTTAAATGAAGAAATACTGTACTCTCCAGTTCTGATATAACTGATGCTTTTGTAGTATCTATCCTAACCTGTTGCTTCCATGCTTTTTGCTGTCATCACACTAAAAACCACACACACACACACACAGCTGCCAGTACTCCCTCTTAGCATGCTGAATGGCTGCATTACTTATTAAGTAATGCAGGTGGGTGTCAAAATTAATCGTTTCTAAGCTGCATCGTGATGCGGACGTGGACGATTCTGCATCAATGCATTGAAGGAACATAATCGATTTATAGCGTAGAGATGTTCCAATTTGATTTTCCGGCCCCAGCTGGACAATAAAGGTGAAAATCAAGAGCAAGTGATTAAAAAACGCACATAGTATTTTAAAAGCAGACTTCTGGGCACATTTCAGATTTTATGAACTTGCTGGGAAGCCCGAAATGGACAAGACACACGCTGTGTGTTAAGTCTGTCACACAAAAAGCAAACACCTTGGAAATACCACTAACTTGAGAAACCAAGTTAGCTGTTTTCAATCTGAGAAGCTAACGCCTGGCACCTTAAGAAAACAGCGGACCCAGCCAAGAATCGATGAGACGCTGTCAACTGCCCATCTCCGAGAACGGGAGGAGAATCACCCTGTCGATTAAACACAAAATTTAATTTGTACTAGTCAATCAGTAAAAAATACACTTAAAATTGAACACAGCTTACTAACTGATACTGTTAAACACTGTCCGAAAAAATACTGTGTGTATTAAGAGCCATTTGAAGCTGTTAATCACAATCTACAATTGCCAAATCGCATTTTAAATGTGCCATGCAATTGCACATTAACCTACAAAACATGACAATATCTCACTAAATGCTTCTCCTTTTCAGACTGAAAAGGATCACAGTGTCTGGGGTTAAACAACATTGTTTGCCTGGAGCTGACGTTAGCTGCCAGCCTGCTACATGCGGTTGCAGCCCCGACTAGTGGTCGGCGGCTACATAACACCTTAGAGGCAACCGTTAACTGGTATTGTACATGAATGAGATATTGATAAATAGCTAAATCGACCAATATTTCTGGGGCTGACTACTGAGGGTGGCGATGTTTAATTGTGTACATCCCTGGTCTGTGGTAAGGCTGTAACTAACAATTATTTTCATCACATCATCATTTCACTTCATTATTTTCATCTCAGGTTTGGTCTGTAAAATGGTGAAAAATTTTGAGCATTGTGTTTTGGACATAAAACATTTGAGGACATCAACTTGGGCTTTCAAAAACAAAGATATTGAGTTTAATGTCATAAGAGGACTCAATAAATTAGACAACATTTACATTTAAGAAGCTAAAATCAGAAACTTTGGACACTATGATTTTAAAAAAATGACTCAAAACCATTAATAGATGGATCAAAATAGTTGGTGATTAATTTAATAATCGATTAATTGTTGCAGCTTTATTAGCAGTTACTTGAGCAGAAGACAGTTGCTAGAAGCTGCAGCTAGACTGCACAAGTATATTTGTTTTTGAGGATGGAACAGTGTCACACAAATACAGGGAGGCGAGACCTATACAGTTTATCTATTTATTTATTTTACAATTTAATGTTAAGACTTTTGTTATTGATTTCTGAAGCACTTTCTAAACAATAAAAAAGGGAGTTCATATTCATCTGACTGCTTGTATTCATTGAAGACAAAGTAGCCATGTGCAGTAATATAGAAAATTGAGGATGCAATGCATCGTGATGCATCGTGAAATTGAATCGAATTGAATCGTTGACAAGATAATCGTAATCGAATCGGAACACGAGACCAGTGAAGGTGCACAGTCCTACTACTTATGGTGTGGGCACAAATGGATAGCTTGAAGCCTGGCAAGATGGGTTCTCCCGTGATCTCGTGAATCCAGCAAGTGCTGCTCGAAAGTCAGGCCACTGTCCAACTGTCATCCCAGTACACGTGCAAATTATTTTTATATATCCTGGGTGATTTACCTGAACCTAATATTGGAGCTAGTCTCTAGCTAACAAGCCCAAGAAGTTAGCCTAGCCTAACAAGCCAACTAACCAAATAATATTGGGATTGAATTTGGTGTGTTTAATTTATTAGTAGAACGCCGTCATAGATTACATCAGATTGTACTCTGCATCATGGAACATTAACCAGGCATACATATGCCATATGATATACTGGCATATACGATGATGATGACAATGTATCTAGGTATTGATTACACCTGATATAGTTATACTGTACATTTCAACATTGATGTGAAGCTCCAGAGGCAGGTTCCAGTGTGCCAGGAGGGGGTACTTTGACATACATCATTTATATTTATACATGAAATAAATAAATTCATTGCTACTTCAGACTATCTGAAGATACACTGTGAGAAAATGCCCCAATGTTAGTACATAGTGGCCTTTGTGCCCTTCTGGAACAAATAATATACTGACAAGTGTTTTTTGTACGCTGATGTTGGGTACACACATTTAATGTTTTATATTTAGCTTCGTCCCACCATTAGCGGCACATGACAGAATTCTAAGCTTGGTTATTGGATGTAGTGTAAAAGTGCATCTTGGGTATCATAGTTAAATTTTCCCCCTAAATTTTTGTCATTAGTACCGTTGACTTTTTACTAAAGAACCAGATATTTTCTGACTTGGATGTTTATCTTATGTACTAATAATTCAACTGGGAGAGTTTCATGTTGTTTCATGCTATAGACATGCTCCAACTGTGAGTAACGTAAAGAGAGCCTGAGAGAGAGGTTCAAATCCTAACTGTTTCCTTATCTCTGCACACCTGACCAAATTCTGGTGTAAAGTGGGTGTTATAATATGATTTGGTTAGCTCCAAAAATGTTTGTGGAGGAAGTGGTTTCAGATGCTGCTCGACCATTCAACAAGCACTTGTTAAAGCTTACTGAGGCCTTCAGAGGACAGTTTTACCAAGACAAGACTTTACTGAAAAGACCTATCCCCAGGGCCTTGTCGATGCTCTATGAAATGGATTTGTAAAGAGAGGTTATGTCTCCTGGCACACCATAAGTGCTTATCCCTCTTTGCAATTAGAGACCCCCCTATTGCAATTATGAGCTGGAAGATCAGAGGTCCCAACTCGTCTGAACCTCTGGTCAAGAGATGTCAAAGAATGGTAGAAAGCTAAAAGTTGACTCAACAATTTTCTTATGATTTATTGTCACAAAGAACAATTCAGATCAGTTTCAGCCCAACAATCCCAAGGGTTCCTAATACCTGTACAGATAACACCTCTCTGTCCATCACTAATGTAGCCATAGGTGACATCCCATAACCCCATGCCCCTCTTTGGGTGAAAACAAGCACTGTAAAAGCAGCCAGTCACTGTATGTCTGTGTCAAACACTTCATTACAGGTTAGTTAATGATGTTACTGAGTAAATGACGTGCTGATTGTGTCTATGGATCTAAGTGATGGTGTCATTAACATTTTTACTGTGAAAAAATATGTTACTACCATAAAACACCTGATTTTAATAGGAAGTTTAGTTTGACAGCACTAAAACAGAAAAGTATCGTGCCTTGACTATATAAACAATGACAGATGTCTGAAATACATTACCTGAAGATTCACTAAAGTTGTTGTGTATGTCCACTTTGATGGAGGCAGAATGAAAGGACATCTCTTACTTTAATATTTGCCATGTAACAATGCTGATTGTCGATCGGCATCAGCATTGCTTGATTATTCACCTGACTGGCCAGAGGATTTGGGCTCCCAGTAGCTAAAAAGAGTAGTTGTTTTCATCCTAAAAGGGATGGGGGGCATGACCAG
>JAJHUR010072780.1:0-31045 GCA_027495735.1 Lutjanus campechanus
GTTTGTTTCTGCTGTGACGGGCCGGACAGCGTCAACAAAACACTGAAGCTCAGGTTCAGCTTTGAACCAACAGCAACACATGACAGTTGTGATTCTAGTATAAAATTATGAGAGTAGAATTCTGGTATTTTTAAACTGGGCCCTACTTTTGAACATGTTTTTGGGCACTAAATCAGTGTTTCCCAAACTTTTTAATAATAAACTGTTGCAACCCACTTAATTTGAGCATAATTCAGCGTTTCTGACCATTTTTACTGCTGATGATTTCCACATCATCTTATATTATCCTGAGGCATGTTATTGAAAACATATACTGCATATACTGGACACATTAAAATGTATTTAGACTGAGTTAACTGGCCCTGTTTTTTATTTTAAATGATTTATTTTTAATCAGGAAAGCAATATAGGGCATTTCATAAATGAGATAAAATAAGAGCACTCAGGTGGAATCAACAGACTCATTTTTTCATCAGTTATACAATAAAAACATTTTAAATGCTTTATAAATCATGTATAGCAGAAGCCAAAGTTTGAAAATATCAGAATTACCCTTTAAAGTAAACCTGCAGAATTCTCTGAGGGGGGGTGGGCGGTGATGGAAGTGCTGCTGGGTGGGAGGGTGAATTCATTCATGTCTGTCATGGTTTAATGAGCCAAACATGATTATTGATCTTTTTTTTCTTTGAGTTTACTGAGTTTATGCAGAAGGTAACTGTGCATCTCATCCCTGCTATTTAGGCCTCATACAGGATCATAGATTCTGTGAGGGGGAAAATGTTTTCTGGACTAAAGCTTCAACAAGTTAATTGCCTTCTGTCAGTCCACTGAATCTGTCATCCTGCGCCTGGCCTGGATAAAACAGGAATTTTGCACACAACTACCTTTCTGCACATTGTTGACTCCTTTTTTGTACATTTTTGGACGTGAAAATATTCAAATATTTTGACTTTGCCCTTGCAACATGACAGAAGAGAACCCCCCCTCCTCATAGCAAAAAACAATACCTTTGAATTCAGTGATCAGGATTATAACTGCTTTACTGTTTGGAGCCAGAAACCACAAAGAAACACGTCACCAGAGAGGTTCTTTGTCATCATATTTATTTTTCAATCAGAAACACTCCAGCAGAATGTTTGATTTGATAATAGAAAAATTACAGACATTTGTCTAATGGAAAAATAGATCTCTCTGTGAATAAAGAATCAATCATTCAATCTTCAGTGTGCAAAAAAAAAACAGTTTTCCCTTCACCATAATAAACATTTAAACACACAGGACGACGACAGTAAAGAAGCAGCAGGTAAAGACATAATAAAACAGTGAGACAGTTTCTTTCATCTGTCTTCAGCCTGCAGACAGAAGAATGTCCATCAGGTCCTTCATCAGTCTGATTGAACTCGTTTAGGTTTTCAATCACAGACAGAAACTGGATTCATGCTGAAGCTCCGGTTTCTTTGCCGTGATGGAAAGAAATGCAAGGTGGCACCACGGCGTCAGTATTAACAGTTTCTAGAAGTCTAAATGTTCACAAAAGAGCACTGTGTCACGTTACACTCTGGAGACAAGCTGAATATAAAGACATGTTTTCTTACTACAGTTTGTCCATTTCTTTGAATTTTCAAAAGATGATGGAGAAAAAACAAATGAGTTGATTTTTCAAATTCAGCCAGCAGCTCGTGAGTGCACCACTGTGTTCACGCCAGCAGGAGGCAGCACAATCAAGGCACATCTAACAGTAAAAGGACCACTGCATCACGCACAGGAAGTCTGACTTTGCATAGAAAAGAAAAGCGTGTGAATGTGAAGGTGGTCTGGGTCAGTAGCACTTTGTTTCAAATCCAAGTGTTTTGTCTTTAATTACGGGATCATTTTACATGTTAAGGCCCCCAAAATGTTTCAAGTGGAACAACCTCAGCAGGAGAAATCTCTCTTTGGCTGCTTTATTCGAGGGGCCCATGAGCCAAAAAAATTAGTTGGATGTGCAGTATGTCCTCTGTTAACAGTCATTAAATCAGGTTTTGGTGCTACAGACCACATTTCCCACTGAAAGCAAAAGTGGATCAAGCATGTCTTCAAGTACTGTTTCCATCTTATGTGCTTGTTGCTCAGCAGCTGAGTCGTTGATGAGTAAACATGATTTAAAACCACTAAATGTCTCATGAAGGCTTTCAAACGGTTTTGGCAACAAACTTGCATTGTGCAAAAACATGTATGAAAGAAAATCTATAATACTTTTTATTAAAGTGTCTGTAATGAACATTAGTTAATAGATAATAAGATGCTTATTAACATTAATGTGTTAATAAGACTCTATAAGTGTTAATAATAGTATATAAATTTTACTGTTAAAATATAAGACATTTACAAGCACTTATAAGAAAATGCTAACAGTTTGGACTGCTTAAGAATGTTAATAAAAGCCTTATGAGTTTCTTATAACTGTTCACAAACACATTTATTGACTTTAACTAACTTACCCATTATGTACTTTGTTTTATTAAGATTTCTGCATACTTTACTATGCACTTACTAGCAGTTAACTATGCACTTGTTAACATCTAACTATGTGCTTATTCACATTAATTAATCCTTTATTATGCACTTATTAAGAGTTAACATGAATTTATCGTCAGTAAGTGCATAATAAAGGATTAATTAACATGAATAAGCACAGTTGACACTTGAGATGAGGTACCTCCAGTCAGATGTTAATAAGTGCATAGTTAACTGCATGTAGAAATCTTAATAAAGCAACAACAAACAACATCAGAGGTAAGTTAGTTAAACTCAATAAATGTGTTTGCTGCTACTTATAAAACTTATTACATGACTTTGTTAAATAATCAGTTCTGATCTGTTATTTCTTCAAAGCAGACCGTTGCTATGAACAACAGGCCGTTGCTATGGACACAGTCCTGATCATGGACTATGGAGGAGCAATGAAATCAATTTTAAATCAACAAAATGTTTTTAAAACCAATATTTTGTGTGAATGTATTGATTTATTTTGGTAAGTAATAAATGGGATAATGTACAGAGAGCAGGTCATTATTGTGAAATAACAGCTGCTGACGGGGTGATGAAGGGCCCTGACATGAAGCAGAGGTCACTGTACATTATCCCTTACTTATCAACATTCTTAAGCAGTCTATAAACTGTCAACAAGTGCTTATATGTGTCTTATAATCTAACGAGAAACATGTTTATTGTGCGATTATCAATACACAGTCTTATTAGCATATTAATGTTAATAAACTTCTTAGAAGGGCTTTATTACTTACTAACTAATTCTTATTACAGGCACCTTAATATGTGTTAGTAGACTATCTTTTGGAAGAAATTATGGTCTTTATGGTGTGAAGACATAAAATGTAAAACATGAAACTCTTGTGGTCCTGCAGGCAAATCGAGGCTTCAGAATCTGACCTGTCTTCTTCTTTTTGTTATTCATGTTTAAAATGACGAGCTGCAGTCAGATGTTACTTTTACAACATTACCACCATGAAGTGGTTTGATTATGTTGAGCGGATGTCACTGTCAGTCTCCTTCTTTCACTCTAGTTGCTAATTTTACACGTACTGTGTGTGTATGTATCTGTGTGTGTGTGTGTGTGTATGTATCTGTGTGTGTGTGTGTGTGTGTGTGTGTGTGTTGGCCTTGAGGTGAAATGAAACACATCCCTCTCTCTCTCTCTCTCTTTCTTTGCGTCAGGACAGTTTGCTAATGCTCCCAAATGACTCCTCGCGGTGGGGAGGAGGAAGGAGGGCGCCCTGTCAGGAACACAACGCTGCCTCCCTCATGCAGCATTTAACAAGTCGATATCTCCTCCTCCTCCTCTTCCTCCTCCTCCCCTGACTCGCCAACATGCTGTTTAAGGCATCAGAGTTCATTTCACTTTGACTCTTTTTGTACAGATCAGATTTGTGTAACATCGATGAGGAGATTTGCTTGATTCACAATTACAAACACATTTAAAATGTACTTTCTTGCCCGTACAGGCCTCAAACCACAGCCATCATTCCCTCTACATGACTTAAAGCTCAATGATAAGGACACCTAGGTGATGGTTATTAATAAATCTCCCATAAGGACAGCCTGTCTGTGTGTGTATGTGTTTGTGGCCTCAGCTGCTTTTCAGACACACACACAAACACACACAGGTCTGGGACTGCTCTGCAGAGCACTGCAGTACTTAAAGCAGCGGATGGATGGATGAAAGCGGATGAGAAAGAGGAAGAAGAGAAGAAGAGAGGTGTGTGAGGATGGAGGATGCAGCCGTGGAGGCACTAAAACACATTAATCACCCGACCAGGAGCAGAGCTGCAGGAGCCACCCAACACGTCTACACTGTGAGCATCAGTCTGCACGTTCCACCACCGGTTTCTCAGCAGGTGTAATTTGCTGTTCTGAAGCACCACTTTCCTGCCTCCTCTGTTTCTACTTCAGTTATCTGAACTCACTGACAGTACAGTCACAGCACCAAACCGTTCGATGGACCAGGTGATAATGCACGATGCAATAAAAAGGTGGATTAATGATTGATTTCACCCAAATTACAAAGAAAAACACTTTCTTTCACTTCTATCTGGTGGTATTCAGTCATGTGGATAGTTTTGGTTTCATCCGAGCAGGTTTTAGTGTCATGATACTCAGACTGCCGCCTTGATAAGCTGCTCAATGGTATTTTGTTTGTGATGCGATAAGAACAGGTGTTAAAAAAAATCAAAAGCAACATCTCTTCATGTCAGAATGTTCTGGTTCTCTGGATAGTCTACCTCACTGTGAGCAGTTTCACTGGAACTCCTTTCTACAGAAGTAATAGTCCTGGTATTTGCAATTGAACCAATTACTAGTAGTCTTTTAAAATGGAAAAAATATATATACTGAAAGTAAAAGAAGCAAAACTGGATGAGAAAAGCTGAAAATGTGACATTATTCAAGACTCAAAATGGCAACATTGGCAATGGAATTACATAAAACTCCAGGACTGCATGAATGATTTAAATATCTTTAAAAATCTATTAACTTTTTCTTGGTATTGCTATTTTTTAATAATGCAATAATAGAAATAATCTATGTCAGAGATTTGTGAGAATATTTTTTTTGTAATTTGGGTGAACTTCTCCTTTACCTGAAGCATTTTAAAGGGGCCCTGTGGAGTTTTCTTGTAAACAAAACATTAACAAAGCTGTTTTTTTGTTTGTTTGTTTGTTTTTGTTTAAATTCAGCATCGTCTTCTTCTTCTTCTTCTTCTCTGCCTTTGCTGACACACTGCAGCATGTCTTGGTGTATTACTGCCACCTGTTGATCAGTGCAATAGTGCACCCTCATGCAAAAGATATACTTCACTCCGCTCCACCCCACCCATAAGTTGGGGTGGCAGAAAAAAACTGATTCTCTTAGGTACCATGATTCTTTTGTTTTCCTGAACCGATTTTTTAAATATATAATTAACTAGCACTTAGTGGGTTAGCTCAGTGCTAACATACTATGGGAGTTTTCTTATGGCACTAGCTTGATGAGCCTGTAAAGTTACATGTAGCCGTTTACTTCAAAAATTAGGTCATTTATTACATTTATATAATGATGCTGCTGAAATAAAACTGACATATGATCTACATTTAAAAAAAATATATATATAATTTATGATGTAAAGGCTCGAGAAGTGTGCGATTGAACTTTTTCACATGGTCTTGTGTTAAAAAAGCAAACAAATATCCCAATTAATTGTAATATTGAATCACAATACTTAAGAATAGTACTACATATGGAACTGGCACCCAAGTATGATGAAAGTATTGAATCACGATTACCTCGAGCCCTTTTTAAACACAGATCCCACACTGCTGCAGTAAAGAGGGTTTGCCCCAGTGTGTGATTTCAGACAGCATGTTGACATTCTGGAATCAGCATTCTGTCCTGCTGGTAACATTTTCCACAAAGGTTGATTAGACTCTGATTCCACCTCTGCTGGCAGCTTAATGCACCTTTAATACAGAGCAGTGCAACACTCTATGAGCTGTTTTTCAGCTCTATATAGTTATTAAAGGTCTAAAACTCCACAGGGAACCTTTAAAGTGTGTTTGTCCTTAAACACAATCAGCAGACTGTTTACATTTGGTTTTTAAAGCACCCTCGAGACTTAAATATGACTACTTCTCTATTAAAGCTGTCTCTTATATCAGAATAAAATCTAATTATTGAAAATAGGAGCTATGAGAACTGGTTTGATGGATATGATCAGGTGAAGTTCATTTAACATGGCTGGTTCAGGAAACCAGAACGGAGCGAGTGTCTCTTTAAGGCAACCAGTCGAACCTGTCTGAATCTGGGACTCACCGCGGCACATCAAATACATGCCAAATTAATCTTTATATTTACTGAGGGTCTGTGCTATATGCATTCTTGGGATTCATTTGGCTTCTACGGGAGCACAAACTGAAGCCGCCCTCACATCACTCAGTGGTGTCCCAGACTCCTCCACCTACTGACTCCACCTACTGACCCATCAACAATTCAAGTCAGACACTTTTGGCTTTAATTGAGTGTTCGAGACTCTGTGTTCAATAAACAGTCGAAAAGCCTGATGACCTCTGTTAAAATCACCATGATACCCCCACTACCTCACATTTATTGCATCACACACACACAGACACACACACAGTCTCTGACAGAGGAGCCGTGATGGCATAAATCCACACCGCTCTGTTGCATAAGATGCTGTAATTCAGGTTGATGTGTCAGCTTCAGCACAGAGGAGGAAATCCTCTCTACAGCCACAAACAAGATGAGATTCTGGAGGCTGAAGATGGTGATGGAGGCTGAATGTGTGTGTGAGTGTGTGTTTCAGTTTTGTCTGCAAATTGATGCTCAGTCATGGTGGTGGAGACCCGAAGTGTTTAGTATTAAATGAATAAAGCATGAAATTGTGAAATAATCCAATACATTTTTTAAACCTCAGCCCATGCTTGTAGCCTGTTTCAGCTCATTTTTACTTTTTTCCAGCAGCTTTTATTTTTTTCAAAAGCCTGTTTTTATTTCACAAAGATTTTTTTCCAGTAGCCAGTTTAGTGCAGAGTCCTTGAAGTTCTGAAAAATGATATTTTTTTATTTTGTGCACACAAGTTAAGCACAAAAACATTTCAGGACTTCAGGAGGTTTGTTAGAAAGTCAGTGGCTGCAGTTGAATAGAAAAAAAAAAATACATCCTACATCTCATCCTCAACGCTTTACCTTGACCTTGATGAAAAATGTCATGAGGTCAAGGTGAATTCATGAGGACTACGTGAGCTATGTCATTGTGCAACGGCAGATGTTACTGAAGTGTGTCTATCGTGGTGAAACTTCAGTGTTCAGATGATGGGCTTGATATCCATGTTTTTTCTCTTGAATGGTCAAATGGTGTTTCCCTTTAAATGTTGCTGCTGCAAAGACTTGTGGGATGGCATTATCTCCTTTCCTTTCATAAACGTTGGTCCAGTGACCCCAGTGCTAACGGAGTTAAGAAAGGAAGCACTGAAGCACCTTTCCATAGGATTTAGTCAGCTTCAGCCAGCTCTTACAAAAGCTAACACTTACATAAATAGTGGAAAGTGCAGAAGTGCTTTGAATCAGCATTCTTTCTAATGGCCAGCAGGAAGTGACTCCACAGGTTGCAAAAATAAGTCCAACTATATCAAAGTCTATTTAAAAAATTAGCCTACTTCTCACTTGATTTATGACCTCAATAAATGATTATCTAATTAATTTATGGGCTATATTTAAATCTTTCTTCAACACAGCATTATATTAATTTAGTAAATTATGATCCCATTTAGAGTAAACCAGAGGATAAAACAGGGTACGCGTTAAGGCGGGGCTACTGTGTGATTGACAGGTCATTCTCATTGAGTTCGTCCAGTGTAAACACAGAGGGCTCACAAACTCAACAAAAGCTCCCTATTTACCTATTTACCACCTAAAATGTTTTCTACTTTAGTGACTGTTTGGTTGTAATACGAGAGATCACGACCAGGCAGGCCGCCTTGTTTCCTGCTGAATGGATGAGCTCTCGTCTGTACTGTGCATGCCCTGGTGGCAAAAAAAAACAAGATGGCAATATTCCACTAAACAGTGGCCCCACTCACTAATTCTACAGTCTATGGATCCATCTGAGTCATTTCACTCAGTTTGAAACCTTCCTAAGTAAAAAAAAAAAGACTGTTTGAGCACAACCTTTGCCTCTCCATCAAGACAAACAGGCCAGAGCAAGTTATATGATTGGTTGTCTGCTTAAACAGAACAAGACAACAGCCAATCACATAACTGACTCTGCCCTGTTTGTCTTAATTGACAGAGAAAGACTTTGTGAAATAAAAACAAACATGGGAAAAGGACAGCTTTAAATAAAAAACAACCTGCTCTTATTGTGAAAAGAAGTATGATTAAATAACATTTCATAAAAAAATATATTTGGTTATTTTACAATTTCATGGTTACATTATATATTATTATTGTCTGTATCTATTTCTGTGATATTTTTATTCATTTCATAATGTCTTACTTTTTTTCATATTCAACACTTTGGGTCTGCACCACTTGTTTTGCATCATATCCCCGCCTACATCACATTACTCTCCACTGAATCATGGGGTTTCTGTGTACCGCTGAGAGGCTGCGGTTGCAGATAACAGTGACTGAGTCTTACATCCATCACGCTGCTCCTGTACCTGCATATTTCTGATTTCAAATCTATTTATTGGGCCGTTAACAGCAGAGATGAGAGCTGGTGGAGATGATGTTTCAGTTCATCCAGTGATTAATCTGGCCAGGCCTCTGTGTACCTCCGCCTGCACTGGCCCATAATCCACCACCTCTCCATCTACTGTTATTATCCCTTTGGGTGAATACGGCTCCAGCCTGAGTGCCCGCACCTTAGTGTACACCAGATGTTGACAGTTAGTAGACAGATGTGCACCCTTCTCCATCGCTAGGAAGAGCCTCAGCAGCGCGGTGCGGGATATTCCCGCTCTGACATAGAAAAGATGGATGATGCCATCATCCGAGGCAGCGCCTGGCGCTGCCATCAGGTCCTCAGCCAGGTGGGACTGGTACATGGCCAGCATGAGGACAAAGTCTTCCTCCTGCACCACCACCCAGTCGCTGGGCGGAGGCTGGTCCAGAGGATGCAGCAGGGAGTCGGGCGGGCCGGTGAGGGATTTGTTGGCGCTTCGAGAAGGCGTGCTCTCCGCCCTCCTCACTTTGAGCGAGTTGTTGGAGTGGCAGGAGTTGTGGAAGGTGTTCTCGCAGGGAGAGTCTCTGGACGGACGGCACAGCACAGAGGCCGTACTCAGGGAGGACACCTGGCTGTTGTAGCGCAGAGTCATGTTATTTCTCCAACCCTCCTCCTTGTTGTAGTCCTCGGTGGCGGGCAGGTACGCCAGCTTGCCCTTGTAGACACGGAGAGAAGCCAGCCTCACCAGCGTGCCCACGGTGAAGCGGGCGGCTCCCACGTGGCGGTACTTCTCGCTCTCTATGTCCACGTCCGCCACAAAGCCCCAGGCCAGCGAGAGGAAGGAGAAGAGACGAGGGCTAGAGGACAGATGGATTGAGACCAGGTCCATCCGGGAGACAAGTCCTTTACAGAGCAGGAAACCACAGCTGACCAGGAGCTCCTCACTGGACACCGGAGACGCTCTGCAGGAACAAAGGAGGAGACACCAGAGTTAAACAGGCAGAGCTGGATCTTAAAGTCTTAAATCACAAGATCAGCTGATGCTGAACTGCAGTGATTGGGAGTTGTGCTCATATGAATTACATGTGAACGTTGTTTAAAATGCCTTCATTTTCTCTTAACACATGTTTCATAAAGAATGAAATGAAATTCTCATGGTTCTCCATTTCAAGACCTTCAGGTTAGGGATGATACCAAACTTTTTAAATCCAGTATAATACCAATACTTTCTGTCACCATTTTACTGATACGGATCATTTTTAATGGGTATGTCATTCTTTCAAAATATTGACATATCACTCATTGATACAAAAAAATATAGTAAATGTATATAAATAAAGTAAAAAATATTTGTGCTAATAAGAGTATAAAATGTCTAGATTAAAGGTTATGTACATTGTGCAGGTTCTTCACCTGCAAAATGTGAAGAATTATGTTTTCTATTTTTATATTTTCATATTTATCTATATGTATTTTTTCTGATGCATGGACAGAAGCCATTCACAGTTTCATTGTACCTGAGTATAATGGCAATAAAGATCTTCCTGATTCTTCTGATTCTACAGGAATACTGTTTTTATTCAACTTTCAGGGTGTGTTGTTGTTAAAGCGATATTCCACTTTCCCAGAATAAGCACTCTCGCGAGACTTTGTATATATCTTCATGGACGCCCGTGTGGAATCTTGCGAGATCGACGCCATGTTTACATCCTACCGACTACATGCTACAGTTGACATTTCTGCTAAAAACATGGCGTAAATGGTGTCTTTTGCGATTAAATTTTAATGTCGCGGCTTGCGGACACTTGGATTACACCACACAAGCAGGATGGAGACATTTTGTGTTTGTTTTGTGTTCTTTTTTTAACGTTTTATCCATGGTCACCGATCACTGCCATTGTACTGGATGAGGCTGCTACCCTGTTTCTCCTAAAACTCCAGGATTGTTCTGTGAACTGAAGACCTTCACCCATCATCACATCGGCATAGTGGTGAGTACATACTGAGTGCTTATTCTGGGAAAGTGGAATATCGCTTTAAATGTTTGAGGAGGTTTCTCATGTTGCTGCTATATGCAACTTTCTGGTCACAAACATGCAACATGCATCTTGCTGTATTTTATATCTACAAGTAAAAAGTTGCACCACACTACACTATACTTTTTTTCCTGTCCTCTCTCAAAAGTTTGATGCAGACGTGTGTGACTGTCAGCCACTGTTCTCATAGGTTTCCACAATCATGTGACACAGACCAGCTAAATAAAAATGTTAGGGTTGTTTATTGGCTCAAATGTCATATAACCATGTTCTGTATGTATGTAATCAATAGTAATCAATAGTTTTTAAAAGGAATCAATATCAAATGAGTAGCTATATATATATGTAAGTGTATGTAAAGTGTCTTGAGACAACTTTGTTGTGAATTGGCACTATATAAATAAAATTTGATTTGATTTGATTTGATTTGATTTGATTTGATTTGATTTAGCTTGTGAGAATCGATGTATTGATCCTACAGAATCGATCAGCCCATCTGTACTTAAGGTTATACGTGTGAATGCTGTCAATGTGTGTGTCTGTGTGTTTTGTGTGCTGACTACTTTATGCTGCTTTATATGTTGGGCAGGTTCCTCTTTGAGTGTATTTCAAAAGACTTGTCTGTTAAATGAAAGATAAATAAAATTATTATTCATTAGGGACCAGATGAGTTGATGAGATGCACTGATAAAAAAAAAAGTCAGAAAGCATAGATCCATTTAAATAACAGCTGGTAAAAATGATGAAACAACTGGTTCATTAATTAATAAAAACGGGTTCAACCCATACTTTCCAAACCTCCCGATTTTCCCAGGAGACTCCCGCTTTTCATCGCCCTCTCCTTATTAACTCCCAGGATCACAGTTCTCCTGTATTTCTCTCATTTTCAGACACATTTTCACATCTTTCTTTCTTGTCCTTGTCACAGCGTGTTTCTGACACTGTACAGCTTGTATAAGCCCTGTACACCTCTAACAGTCCACCTGGAATCAATACAGCTCCACCAAACCAGACTTCCTGAAAAAAAATCCTGTTTGTTAAGGAAAGTTTCAAGGGAAAGGTGCATGCATGTTTTAAATTTATCACTAATATTCGTTCATGCCAGAGATTTATGCAGGTTAACACCAGAGGGGCAACTTGTTCTGTATTCTTCCCCGAGAATTTAAAGTAAAACTAAAAGTTTTTTTAACATAAAAATGCTGTTGCTGTGTACTTATTTATTTTAGCTATTTTCATTCACCAGAATACAAGAGGCTCTCAAATGTTTTGGTATCAAAAATTATTTTTGAGGCTTCAAGGTTGGCAAGTATGAAGATCCCTGATAAACATGATTTTTTTCTGCTGCAACAGTCACCACAGAGCTGCTTCCACTTCAGGGTGCTTTTAGTCAATATTTCCGACCAAATGCACTTGACTGTGTGACAGGTTGTGTTTACAGCTTCCATTCTTAGACATACGAGAGCTTGTCTTTAAGGCAGCAGCATCTGTAATTAAACGGTCAGAGGTCATCATGACCATTTAGTGGGCAGAGATTCATCCGATCCAGAATGGACACCAGTCCTGAGCTTCAACTGATGATTATTTTATTTTTTGTTGATTTATCTTACAGACAATGAAAAATAACATATTTTGACCCATAAACAAGCAGCAAATTCTCACAGCAAGTAGATTTTTTTTACTGTCAGTTCAGTCCTACAGCAGACCTCTACAGAATCTGGCTTCAAAAATAAGATGCAGACACCAAAATAAAAGCAGGAAGGTGCCGTTAATATTTCTGGGTTGGGAAGTGGGTCGAGGTCTGTGTGTGTTTTGGGGAGTGAGCTATAAGAGGAGTGTAACTGTGACCTTATTGTGCATTGTAAAAACACAAGAGGAGAGATAAGAGGGAGATGAGGAGCTGTGAAGGGAGTGGGGTGAGGGTGGGGGAGTATGGGGAGTCTGGGCAGGGGGGGTTCAATAAAACAGGAGGCTCGAGGACAAATCTTGGAGGTGGGACAGAATCAGCTTATGGGGCTTCAGACATGACAGGCCAGTCAGACAACAAAGACAACCCCATCTGGGAGAGTGGGGACAGGGGTGGAAGGTCACAACAACACCCCTAACACACACACACACACACACACACACACACACACACACACACAGATTTGCCTGCTGTTACCACCCACAGCCAATTACAGCAGCGACTGGACGTCTCAGTGGAGTTGCGTGGCCGTGGCCCTGCAGATAACATCTCCATATTCAACCTCAAAGTATTCTCCAGCCTGTTTATCCAAACAGTCTCATCTGCATTTCTACAGCTCCGTTTCTTTTAATCATTGTGTATTTAAAGGTCAAGAAAAAATGCGATTTCAAAGTTGTGTACTGCAGCCATACATTTACTCACTTCAAGCACGATAATGAGGTACGTACTAGGGCTGCATGATTTGGTAAAAAAAAGTCATATTGCCATTATTTTTGACTGAATTTGTGATTGCAATATGCGATACGATTAGTGGGAATGATCAGTTTTGCCATACAATTTTCATGTCCACTGAAAAAAAGTTCAAATCATGATAATGTGATATTATTACGATGTTTTCTTTCATCTCTGCAGCTCTTTATAATGCTGTTTCCTCACACATTTTTTCTTAAGAAAGCCTTTTATACCATTGACTGTAAATAAGGATGAACACAGCCTCCCCACTTCCTCCCACTGTACAAAAATGAATCCAAAATATCCTGGATATGAGCACTGCCATCCTGTGCTGGTGATGAGCCGGAGTCTGTGCAGTGGTGATCTGGGTTGAAGCTGCGCTTTCAAATTCCCCCCTGTACAGCCGGCCGACGAGCAGAGCTCAGCTGTCCATTATGATGTGAAACCTGCTTTTTATTGCAATATTTACTACATCATTTACTGTGTTAAAATAAATCATTCTTTATCCAGAAACACATTTAAAAGCAAGGCTGAAGTTAAATCTAGCTTGATCAAAGTATTGTTAGCTTCATAATTCAATTTTTAAGACCTGTCAAAATTGTATTTAAGACAATTTAAAGCCTAAAATTCAGATAGCTGATTTAAGATTTTGAAGGACATTGCAAGAACCCTGTGCAGGGATGACTTGATGCTTTCCCAAAATATTAACGCAGTGAACTTTTTGATAAATGATCATCAGTAATGTGGATATAATGACTGTGTGGGTAAAGACAAATAATAGAACAGCTAGAAGAGTCCGGTGAGTTAAGTAAATGACAACACTTCACTGTAACGCAACCTTTCAAACCAGAAAAGACCACACACACATCACAATATAATGATATCCAAAATCATATCAAGACTAGCTCTGACTAGTCTGACAGGCATGAACTGATGAAGCTTCTTGGATAAGAGGCGAAACGTCTTCAGAAAAGGCTTTTTGAACAAGTCCAGTTGCTTTCGATTTAATCTTGCTTTGGCCCATATCAAGACCATATCTATAGTCTCATATCTCAGTATCAATATAATATGGATATATCACCCAGCTCTAGCTAGACTGCTCTACCTTTAGGTAGGTGCACCTACAAACTGGCTGCTGAGTTTAAATAAGCTTTCGTCCGCGTATTTGAATCTGTTTATGTAGTGTCTGTAAATCACCAGGGGAGGGAGACTCTCGCTCACGTCAAACCGTCACACTTGTCACTCCAGAAACCGTCAGCGCTCAGATGACGTTCCAACTCGTGCTCATTCCGTTTGTGTACAGAAACACATTAAAGCCTCACTCAGCGAACCTGTTCACTGCATTGCATAATACCAGATACATTCTAGCTGTCACTCGTTTGATCCACGTAGCCTCTGTGAACCCTACATTCAGCTGGGAATAATACCAAATACACTCTGGCCAGGGCCACTGCAGGACAGCCTGCAGCACCCAGAGAGAGAGAGATATTTTCTGGATGCCCCGGGAGTGTGAGAGGAGAGTAAACAATACACAGTCTGGTCCCTTCCTCCCATTGTTGCTGCCGCTGTGGCTGGAGGACC
Organism: Lutjanus campechanus; assembly: GCA_027495735.1. Taxonomy (NCBI): domain Eukaryota; kingdom Metazoa; phylum Chordata; class Actinopteri; order Lutjaniformes; family Lutjanidae; genus Lutjanus; species Lutjanus campechanus. The sequence continues at coordinate 14,750 of JAJHUR010072780.1, forward strand.
ATTGTTTGATGAGAAGCTGATTGGCAGATGTGGTGGAGGTGATGAATGGATGTGGCTCTGTGGTGAAGACAGAACCATCAGTGGAAGGTGTTTTGTTTTGATTTATTTCATTTTATTGTGACTAATTTATCAGTTATTTAGTCATGACTACCACTGAGAAAATAACTGCTGCACAAAGGCTTAAATAAAGGTTGCACAAAAAAAAACCCAGCAGGCACACAGAGGTAGAAAATGACAGATTGCAAAATAAATAAAGTAGTAAAAGGGCAAGATAAAGCTTAATGTGACCTATAAACAGTGGGAGCAGCTTAAAAAGAAGAGCCTCTGAGCACTTCATGAGGTTTTTCAAGTCCCCTCGTGACATCAGGTGACTTCAGAGCAGAAAGGGCATCAGAGTATCAGAACAAACAACACAAAACACAAATATTACAGCGAGTGGTCCAAGAAGCGACGTCTTCATGAACACTATACTGTCTGAGCAGAGAGATTCACATGATTTTCTGCAGCACAGACTGTGAAGATAATCACAGTGAAAAACTCTCTTCTTCGTCTTCTGCTCTCTCAAACTCATTTTTGTTTGTTTTGCTTCAGTTTGTTGTTGACGCTGCAGATACAGCATCCCATAATGCCATTTACAATGTGTAGCAGAGTAGAGCATATTTTCTCTTAACCTGTTCTTCACTCATATTTAACTATTTAACTTTTATTTTCAATTGGTACATAATATGCTTATTTGTACATAATTATTGTATTTAACTTGTTAGTCTCTTTTATCTTCTTGTCCTCCTGTGCTGTATCACCAACTCAAATTCCTGTGTACTTTGTACATTTGATGAATACAGTGATTCTGATTCTGGATGATGAAGCATGCAAGTATGTCTGCAATGTGGAGGAGCAAAGCTGCTATTTGCAATGACTGCTCAGCGTCAGTCATATGAGGAGGAGCAAAATCACATTCCCTCAACACTACATCTGATCAGCCGTCATTATGATCATTATGATAAATTTGTGAGGAACAAAGAACGAAAAGTGAAAAATATCCTGTCAGCAGTACTTTTCTAACATTGCTCAATGTATGTGTACATTTTGATAAACACTGCATATTATTACTGTATCTGCCAGTGGACCATCATGATAAGAGTGGGCAGAATTAGAGCTGCATCAATTAATCAGTTATTAACCTATTACTAAATTATAAATTGTCAACTGTTTTTTACCATTTTTTTAAATGAAAAAGTCCAAATTCCAGAGTCCAGATTTCAGCTTCTTACATGTGAATATTTTCTGTTTTCTTTCATTTTCTTTATGTTTTGGACAAAATAAGGCATTTGAGGACGTCAACTTGGGATTTGGACAACAGTGATCAACTTTCTTTCTTTCTTTTTTTTTTACAGACCAAACCACTAACTGATTAATAATCGATTGATCAAGAAAATGATCGACACATTGATCGATGATGAAAATAATTGCTAGTTGCAGCCCGAGGCAGAATGATATGTTAATTCCGCTATAGGAGAGACTTGATTTTCTCTGCAATTATGTGGAAGATTATGTGCATATATCTAAACTGGCTTCAGCAATCTGCCAAAAGGAGTTGGAAGATATTAACATATCAGATATCAGCAAAAATCCAATATATGCATCCTTATACTGGTTTATGACCAAATCCTTGCAAAACAGCATCAACAACAACATCCTCCTCAGTCTCAGCTGTACACTCAGACCACAGGAAGAATAGTGGCACTATTTGCTGCAGCTAATGGGGATCCTAATGAACTAAACTAAACTAAACTAAACTAAACTAAACTAAACTAAGCTAAGCTAAACTAAACTAAACTAAACTAAACTAAACTAAACTAAACTAAACTAAGCTAAGCTAAACTAAACATTGTGTTAAGCACCAATTAGCAAATGTTAGCATGTCAACACACTAAACTCAGGTGGAGAATATAGTAAACATTACATGTTAAACATTAGCATTGTAGCATTCTCATTATGAGTAAATTCCAGTACTGACGTTAGCGTTTCACACTAAACACCCCTGTGCCTAAGTACAGTCTCACAGAGCTGCTAGTGTGGCTGCAGACGGGCTTGTTTATCCAAATTTTGATCTGAAAAGCAGCCGTGGAAAGAGTACTGAAAACCTGTACTCAAGTACAAATATTGGCTACTGAAATGCAGATGAAAGGTTTGGATATTAATTCAAATTGTACTCAGTACTCAACTATGACTTTCATAGTATGATTTTCAAAGTAACTAAGTAGGTTACTTCTTACAATGCACACTTACGTACAAGTAAAAGTACAAACCTGAAAATGTACTTATAAAAGTACAAGTACCAAAAAACAACTTAATTGCAGTAATTTGAGTATCTGTTACTTCCCCTCTGGTGAAAAGTGATGCTCTCAAAAATACTCACAGTGGATACATTTTTTTGTCCACATAATGTACAAATGTCATTTCTGTCACAGAATGATGATTATTCATGAGTGGTCAAAATGTCATTAAGGTGCTTTTCAAATGTGAATATTTTCTGCTTTCTTTTGTCTTCTTATAGAATAGAATAGAATAGAATAGAATAGAAATACTTTATTAATCCCCAAGGGGAAATTCATTTGTCTGTAGTAGTCTCATCTATTAGTATAAGAATTATAGAGTCTGATGGCAGTTGGTATGAAAGATCTTCTGTATCTCTCTGTCCTACAACGAAGAGAGAGGAGCCTTCCACCACCATTATTTCTTTGATCCATCAAGGTGTTATGCAGTGGATGATCAATGTTGTTTAGGATGGCCTCCACCGTCCTCAATGTGTTTCTCTCCACAACTTCCTCCAGAGAGTCCATCCTTACTCCGATCACAGAGCCAGCCTTTTTCACAAGCTTATCCAGCCTCCTTGCTTGCTTTTTTCCCAAACTTCCTCCCCAGCAGACTGCAGCATAAAATAAAACACTTGCCACAATAGACTGATAAAACATCTGCAGCATCTTACTGCAGATGTTTAGAGATCTGAGCTTCCTTCCTTTTTGTAGAGTGCATCTGTGTTAAGGGACCAGTCCAGCTTGTTGTCCAGGTGTACACCAAGATATTTATAGTTTGTTACCACCTCGATGTCCATTCCACAAGTGTTCACAGGCTGAAGAGGGGGCTTGGATCTACGGAAATCAATGACCATTTCCTTTGTCTTTGAGGTGTTTAGTATGAGGCAGTTTTTATGACTCCAGTCACTGAAGGATTTTATCAAATCCCTATATTCAGATTCCTGTCCATTCCTTATACAAGCTACAATAGCAGTGTCATCTGAGTATTTCTGGATGTGGCAGGACTCAGAGTTATATTTAAAGTCTGCTGTATACAATGTGAACAGGAATGGAGCCAGGACAGTCCCTTGTGGAGCCCCTGTGCTGCTCATTAATGTCCCAGAAAAACAGTTCCCCAACCTGAGAAACTGTGGCCTTTCTGTCAGGTAATCTGTGATCCAGGAGACAAGGGAAGAAACCACTCCCATCTCTATGAGCTTGTTTTTGAGTATGTTGGGTTGGATGGTATTAAATGCGCTTGAAAAGTCAAAAAACATAATTCTTACATAAGCGCCAGATTCTTCCAAATGAGAGATGGAAAGGTGGAGCATGTAGAGTACTGCATCATTCACTCCAATGTGTTCTTTGTAGGCAAACTGCAGGGGATCGAGTTTGTCTTTGACCTCAGGCCTCAGAAGACGCAGAATCAGCCGCTCCAGTGTTTTCATGATGTGTGAAGTAAGGGCCACCGGTCTATAGTCATTTAGTTCAGCTGGACATTTATTACTTATTTATTTATTATTATTTATTTCTTATGAGAGTAAGCATAATATCGTGCAGTCAGTGATCAGAATTTTTCACCATTTTCTGTCATTTTACAGTTCAAACCACTAATTGATTAATAATTGATTAATGTAGAAAATAAAGGACAGATTAATCAATGATTAAAATAAAAGTGATTTCATTACTGTTCATTGGCTCTGTCCTCCTTTCTTTCTGTCCTTCAAATGACCCTTTCTGTTCTTTGCTCTGCTTGAATGAACTCAAAACAATCACTCATATGAGCAAATCATTAATAATTAATAGATGAGATAAGTGCATTTTACACTGAAAAGCACCAGGAGGCAGATCTATGTCTGTCTGAGGCTCAGTTATACAAATGATATTATATCTATAAAAAAGTTCTACATTTCATTATTAATCACAACATTTCCACCCAGTAGTGTCTGGAGCTGCATTTATATACATACAGTTAATATACTGTGCATCATCCGTACTATAGGCTCCAGTGAAGTGTCTCAAAGGGATTATGGTCATTATATTCAGCATGTCCTTGTCTGCAGAGCTTCAACTATTCATTGTGCATGAGAATAAAAATGGACAGAAGTACTGGTGTCGTCAGCTGCATTAGTTTGCTGTTTCTCCCTCTTAAAGCAGAGGTAGCTCTGCCTGATGGGGGATGAGCTGATATCTTTAACCAATCGCACTGTTTGGCAGAAACTCCCCACTGCATAATCTGATTTAAACCAGATTTGCTGCAGGCACGCAAATGAAACTCACAGCACAGCGCCTGGAATGATGTGGCCCAAATCAGTATGTGACCTAACTGGTTAGACTGGTTTCTGTGGAGCTCTGAGCTGTCAGTTAGTCATGATGGAGTAATACAGTCCAAACCCAAAGATATCTACATTTACTATCATGTAAGAAATAATAATCAACAAATTTGGAAAACTGGAACCAGAAAATATTTGCTTTATCGATCATTTGTTTATCAAAATAGTTGCAGATTAGTATATGGTCTGTCTAGTGCTGCAAAATGTATTTTCATAGTCAATTAATCAGTTGATTATTTTCTTATTTTCACAAAATGGTACAAAATGTTGATAAAGTCCAAGATGACATCCTCAAATGTCTTGTTTTTTCCAGAACCCAAAGATTTTCAGTTTACTGCCAGAGAGGAGTAAAGAAATATTCACAAATGACACAAATCTGATTAATTGATTATCAAAATAATTGGTGATTAATTTAATAATCAATGTTGCAGCTCTAAGTCCGTTGATTGACTAACTGATTAATCATTAAAGGTCTTCAGTAAATTGTCTCTCGCCCAGCCTCGTGTGTGTGTGCAGCAGTGAGAGGACCAACATCACATCTACAGCGCTGAGCAGATCGACCTTCATTGTAATATGAATGTCATGATACATGATTTACATAATTCCAGGATTAGAAGCAGTTTAAAAAGTTAAGAGCCTCAGTGCACTTCATGAGGTTTCTAAACCAGCCATGAAACCTGCAGTGTTACAACTGTCACAGAGAGGTTTGGACTCACCCAGAGTAATGATGTATGGATGCAGCCAAGGCGTTGCCTGATCCACCAGGAAGGATGCCCAGCGGGGTCTGGATGGCCTCCTCCCAGTCTGTTCTCTCCAGCAGACCATTTATCACCTGACACACACACACACACACAAAGAGACAACACAGATTTGATCAGGTGGATAGATACAAATACATATTAACTCCTCAGGGTTTTCTGGCTGTAACTGAAGAAACACACTCTCTGGTAAAGTAAGATGACCAGATTCTTAGTCTTTTTTACTGAACTTTGAAGAAGGAATATGCAGCAATTGAGCGTGCAAAAAAGGAGTACTGCAATCCAAATAGTGAGTTTGAGCCAAGACTGTATATGTTGAGATCCTATCCAAAGACTTGACATGCACAACACTGTAAACTGACAATAACAAGCAACAAGTCCTCCTTGTCTGTCAATGTAAAGTTAAGCCACTGATCCTAAAAACAAAAGCCCACTGTTCTGAAATTACACTCTGGACGATGAGTTCAGTGGCTGCCTGTCTCACTGCTGCTAAACTCCATTAACATTTTGCTTAATTTACCAGTTATAAACACCTATTCCCTCTACAAGATTATTAATGATTTCTTACGACTCATAAACAGACATTTACTCATTCGGTGAACATTCAGCTTTAATTTGAACTTTATTTAGCATGAAACGGCCAAACAAAAACAGTCGGGAATAGAAATTTCAAAGGACACTGCAGCTGTCTCCTTTAATCAAATATGTGCTAATTAACATCATAGTTTTAGCAATTTTAGAAAGTAATTATTTAGGAACAGCTCATGTGTTCAACTTTTTAAGAATATAAACAAGATTTTCAGCAAAACTGTTTTTTTCATTTAAGAAACTAAGCCAAACTTAAGGTCACGTCTGGACTGGGTGCAGTATTCAGTCTGTCATGAGGTGAAGCACTGATACCACATAACATTCACACCAGGTCAAATACTCCTTCAAATCAGATGAAACAAGCCTGTGTTTACATTTTCCCAGTTACAGTGAACAGTATGTTAGCCAGGTAAAAAGAAGCAGAGATAATTTTATTTTTGACATTATATTTTCTGGTTATTATGGTGAAAAAATTACTGCTTTTGTCCACAGGAGCATCCAAAATCAACCAAATATGAAAGTTCGTTGTAGTAGGTTTAACAAATATAAAACATAGACACTGCCTGGACAAAAAGTGTCACACACTCTAATATTTTGTTGAACCGCCTTTAGCTTTGATTACAGCACACATTCACCATGGCATCATTTCGATAAGCTTATACAATATCGCAAGATTTATTTCTGTCCACAGTTGCATTTATTTTTGGTCAAGATCTTGTATTGATGATGGGAGAGTCAGACCGCTGAAAGTCTTCTCCAGCACATCCCAAAGATTCTCAGTGGGGTTCAGGTCTGGACTCTGTGGTGAACAATCCATGTGTGAAAATGATGTCTCATGCTCCCTGAACCACTCCTTCACTATTTGAGCCTGATGAATCCTGATATTATTATCCTGGAATATGTCCGTGTCATCAGGGAAGAAAAAATCCATTGATGTAAAAACCTGCTCATTCAGTATATTCAGGTAGTGAGCTGACCTCAGTTTTTGGACACAAGACGTTTCTGTACCTCGAACTGAACAACCGAAGCAAACCCAGATCACAACACTGCACCCACAGACTTGTACAGTAGACACTAGGCATGATGGGAGCATCACTTCATCCACCTCTCTTCTTACCCTGATGCCCCCATCAGGGTAAATCTGGACTCATCATGACCTTCTTCTATTGCTCCAGAGTCCAATCTTTATGCTCCCTAGCAAACTGAAGCCTCTTTTTGTGATCAGCCTCACTGATTGTGTGTGTGTGGAAAGATTCTTACTTTCACTATTAAACATAGTTGTGAGTTCTACTGTTGATTGTGATCTCTGATGATGGTTCACCACTATCCTTCCAGGATTTAATAATGCATTGGACAGTTCTTAAACCAATTTTAGTAGATTCATCAGTCTCCTTAGTTGTTTTCTTTGCTTGATGCAGGACAATAATTTGACCCACATGAAACAGAGTAACATCTTTTCATGACCACAAGATATGTCTTCTGACATTGTTGTTTAAGAAATGAGAAGCTTCTCACTGCATCAGTTAGGGTTCAATAACTTTTTACCTATTTGATTAATTAAATCCAGGTGGTGACTTTTTTTTGACCAGGTACTGTATATTTACACATTATATTTACATGTCAGGCTGCACTGGACCATTATCCACATTACAGATGAATCTGCCATTGATCTTCTGGATTAATCAATTAATTATTTGATGTATAAACTTTCTGAAAAGTGCCCGTCACAACTTCAGAAAAGTTGTTCAGTTTACGATGATATAAAACAGAGAGGAGAAGCTTTGACCAGAGAATGGCTGAAGTTTTTCCTAGTAAACAATTTCTTACTTATTAAGAGTTGCTGATTAATCTTCTGTCAACTGATTAATCTGTGAATTGTTTCTGCTCTGTTTATATATTATTATACGTATATTCAGGTTTTTAGTAATATCTTCACACATTTTAATGTGTATTTTACGTTCATATACAGACACACATAAGCAATGTTGTGCACCAATTCAAAAAGACCATTAAACACCTGACAAATCTGACAAATCAACAACTACTTTGCAAAAACCTGTTGAGAAGACAATCACAAGTCATAAAATCCTAAATAGTTCATATACAGTATGCATATGCTGTACATACTACTACAAAGAAATTAATAACAAGCATATACATTTTCATAATGTTCATCTTGATACACAACAGCAGGACACATTTTGCTGTATAGTGATGACAGAAGTGTGTCATGTTGTCTGTTAGTGTCCCACCCTAATGTAAAGCAAAACAGTGTGTGTGCTGAGATATGAATGTAGTGAACATGTGTCTCTTCACCTCAAACAGAAGTCCATCTCCGGACATGATGACTAAAGCGTCCCACTGTGACAGATCGGCCTCCCTCACCATCTCTCGGGCGTGGTTCTGCCGCTCTGCAAAACACACACACACACACACACACACACACACATAAATGAGTTAAAGTGTGAGACTGATTGTTACAGTAAAAGAGAAACTCATCCTGTCAGCTTCCTTCCTCCACACAGAGGTCAGAGGTCACGGTCAGCTCTAATGGAGGAGCGAGAGACAGTCGGAGTCTCACTCGAGGACACTTCCGCAGGTCTTTGCTATCAGCAGCTCAAGTTACACAAGACACTCACAGAAAGTTATTTAAATAATGACAAGAAGAGATCAGGTAATACAAGAGTCCTCGTCCTCTCTGTAATCTTCTCTTCTGTTTCCTTCAGCTGCCAAATCAAAGTATCGCCGTGGGAGGGAAAGCTGATATATGGTCTTAAATGAAGCGTCTACCAAGCTGCCAATTAGATCATATCGACTACATTACCCAGGAGCACTCTGTCAAATTAATCTGGAGCTGAATAATCTGATGAAGTGGAGCCTTGGTGACAGGGCCAGCTTGCTCCTCAGGTGCATGATGAGAGGAACTGTATCACTATCAGTGCGCACAAGGACTAAAGAAAAGGACCATTACATATGAAAAAATTAAGGATTATAAAAAATACAAAGTAAATGTGACAAACTACATATTAATATTAACTACCAAAACTTCTTCTTCCCTTTGATGTTTCAAATTTGAACTAAACCTGTGTCTCACTTTTATCTTCATTTTCTTGCATCCAAGACAAATACAATCTTAACACAGTTTCATGTCTGATTTCTCTGGAATCAGGTTTCTGAAAATTCTGCTATAGTCTGTTTGTGTTTGTGTAAGGATGCATCCCTCTCTCTGTCTGTCTGCGTGTCCCTCTCAGTGTCCCCTGTCCTCTGTCTGAGGGTGAGAGGGCAGAAGGAGAGCTGTGAGGTGTGAAGCAAAGTCAGTCAAGTGCAGCAGACTGACACAACTCTCACCTGCTGAGGCTCAGCAACACTGGAAGCTTTGTCTTTCTGTCTCTACTCTTTCACAAAACCTGACTTGCACAGCTGTGTGTTTATTCAAATAAAAATTAAAAACAATCTTGGAGCATTTGATGTATTTCTTAAACATCTACAGAGCTGCAACCACAGCGTGCATAAGAGGACCATAAAGCAATTGATTACTGCCTCTTAAGTGGATTTTTTTATTATTAGTCCTCTAAAAATAGGGGTTTACCTCAGAAAATAAGCTCAGTGAATGCTCCTCTTGCTTTGAGAGCAGACAGAGCTGTTTTTCATGCAGTATGAATTTTATTTTAGCAATAACCCCGTGCTCAAATCGCAATGTGTGTATCTACACTCTCTAGGTATCTTTGCTGCTGATATTTTTGACTAGACTGAGCTAAGAACGTTAGGTTTTCAGACATGGAATTTTTTAAAGGGATAGGTCAACCAAAAATGAAAATTGTCTGTGGTGACCAGTTTTCAAACAAAAAACAAAAGAATAAAAACATAAAATGCCTCCATGCTGCTCGTCTGGTGTAATCCAAGTCTCCTAAAGTCCCAACATGCCAAGCTGACTAAAAATGTTATTTACACCTTGTTTTTAGCCTGAATCTTCACTGTAGATCCTTTTTTCCAGTTCTTTTAAACATTTGAAAACTGGTCACCATTCACTTCCATTGTTTGGGAGATTCTGCAACACTGTTTTCCTGTGAAACTCCAGCAGTGTTTTATGGACTGACAAAACCTTCAATCAGCATGAGCATCAGAAGATAATGACTGAATTTTCATTTTTGGGTGAACTGTCCGTTTAAAATCCACCTCCAGTCATGTTTTAAACAATATAAATGCTCCGCAATAGAGCTGAACAATTAATTGAATTTTTTTTTACAGAAATCTGAAATTAAATTTGGTCTAAGTACTGGAATTTTCAAATCGCAAGATGCGCAATAGATGTTAAAGGTGAGATGTGCGTCAAAATACCATTTTAAATGAAATATTGTGTTGCTGCGGAGGTGTCCCGGCCAACACATCATTCTCTAAACTCCATAAAACATCTTTGTTTAGTACAGATTCCTAAAAAACACCACCACCACAATCATATTAATGTGTTTTTCAATGAAACGGAGGATAATGAAGTAAAAATGATCCTTTCTTCTAATATTGCAGATCATATCGCAATTGTAATATCGGTCACAATAAATGCAATTAAGATATTTCCCTGAAATCGCTCAGCCCTACTCTGCAAGAAGTAAGAAACTGTCTGCTCTTATTTTTTGTCTTTTTCCAAAATAAGTTCATTTACCTTGTTAAACTGGCTTACATATCTCTACACCTTTATTTAATATTCAAGAATTCATGAATATGCACATAGTTCTCGCTCTTTCCACATCCCAACCAACCCTGACCCCTAACTCTGCATAGCTTCACCTGTTTCTCCTCTGTTGTGCCAGCTTATCAAGATAACTAGATACATCCAGCTTTTCCTGCGGGCCCTTGATTAGTGGGATTGGCTCCTTAGGTTTATGACATCATAAACACAGCCAAGACCTGCTCAGACGTGGTGTTTACTGCTTATTTCACCCCTGATTTCTCTTGGAACATATGAAAAACACCACATGGACATGTTAAGGTTAAAAACATGATTTTCACTAGAGGGTTTTTTTAAAGTTTGAATAACAAAGCTCAACTATCACAATACAGTAAGTGAGTTACTGTTCCAGAAAAGAAAGACATTTCAGCCGTAGACAACAGTAAATATAGCAAACCTAGACAGACAGATACAACAGATCTGCCCTAAGGAAGCTGTTAATGACAGCAGGTTACTAATCAATACATAGTGTGGTATTAGCCATAGTGACTGAGGCAGCTACAGTAGAATAAAGGAGAAACATTGAACAGCTTCCTCATGGAAATGTTGTTTGTCTGAAAATCCCCAAAAGCACAAAGCCAGCACAGAACAGTCTGTGCAATAACTTTCTCTTTTCTCTGATGCCTATCAGTTAAAACATCTTTACCAGAGTCTCTCTCTCCTCGTCTGAAACATACGGCTGAGTTTTTAAACACACAGTCAAATGAAAAATACATTAACCAAGTTCCAATCTAGTGTCTCTGTGTTGATTATTCATTTATTACAGGCTAAATATGTGTCTCTTTTCGCTCCCCTTAAAATGTAAAATTTGTTTGATGACCCTTCCTGGGTGTGTTTAAATAAATTAATCCCAGAATGTGGATTGAGGATGATTAGCCAACCTGCCCAGCATACAGAAGTGAACTTCATCGTTAGTGATATCTTAGTTACATTTTGCAATTTATTTCTGCAGCTCCTGAGCTCCATGTCTCTCTACAGCTCTGCAGCTCACTGTATCTCACTAATCCATGTGTGCTTTTAATGATACAATCACTTCTGAAGAATTTGATTCAAATGTACTGTAAGTAAATCCCTTCAATATTTTCTTTCTTTTCTTCATGCAGAGCTCACTAAGTAATCATCCCTCAGTGACCATTTTCTGTCTGTAACCTTCTTAGAGCTGCAACTAATGATTATTTTCATAGTCAGTTACTTGGTTGATCATTTTATCAAATAATCGGTTGATAGCTGTTTGTTTTAAAATGTCAGAAAATAGTGAAAACTGTCAATCAGTGTTTCCCAAAAGCCTAAGATGACGTCCTTAAATGTCTTGTTTTACTCACAGTCCAAAGATGTTCAGTTTACTGTCAGAGAGGAGTAAATAAACCAAAAAAAATTCTCATTTAAGAAGCTAAAATCTGAGAGTTTTGACTTAAATTTATTACTTTGCAAAATGTGTTATATTATTTCAATGAATTCTACATTTTTAAAGGCCCACAAGGTTTTTCCAGTTTTTTCAGGTACCTGAAAATAAGCTGTCCTTGTTGGTTTCTCTTCCGTGTAACTACCCTGTCCTTGTCCTTAATGCTGCCATTGTTGTTAATGTCTTAACCCAGAAGAACAGCACAGTTGTTCCGTCCAAACACACACACACACACACACACACACACACACACACACACACACACACACACACACACACACACACACACACTCCTCCGGAGAGGGATCTGATTTCTTGGCCTTTCTTCTCTTCTTCCCTTCCCTAAACTCTGCAGGATAAAGGAATCGATTACTCCTTATCAGTCCAGTCACATCACATTTCCGTATCTATGCAGGGGCTGTACACTAAAAAGGATTGAAGGGCCCCGATCAGCAACAAAGCTGCGGAGCCGGGACACTGCAGTGTAGAGGGAGGAGAGCCGAGAGCAGTTTTAGTATGCAACATCCCTCATCAGTTAGATTGATAATGGCAAAATGAAGCAATGAGGGAAAACAAATATCGGGGATGGAGGGACGAAGATAAGTCGCACAGTGCTTGTAATGATGCTGCAGAGGAAAACAAAGGAGGAGAGGAGGAGAGAGGGGAGGAGTGCAGTAGTTTTGTCCAGCTGAGTTTCTCCCTGTGGGTAGATGCAGTGGATTGTGACTAACTCATTACAGTCATGCAGATCTCTGCTTCATTACTGGCCTCTGGTCACAGCCTGGACAGAGACTGTGGAGCACGTTCTCAAAATGTCCTCAGAAGGATACCAACATGAGTAACCCCTCTCCCCTGAGCTCCTGTGAGGAGAACTAAGACTGCAGATCAGTGTTACAGTATCATAGTATGTCTTCCAGTGCGTATGCACATACAAGCAGCATTGTTACATCCTTGTTTGCTGGAGGATTCAACAGTACAACCACTGCATCGCTATTACATCACTGATTCCTGAGAAGCTGAAACAATTAGTTGAATAATTGATTAATTCATCAACAGGAAATTAATCATAATGCTTCGTCACAATTTTCTGACATCCATAGAGCCAACAATTAATCGAGTAATCAAGAAAATAAATGTAGATGAATTGGTAATTAAACAAGCAGAATATGCTGGGCCGCCATCAGTTTGTAGATAAAAGCCAAATGACTTAAAATTAATATAAGTTTGGAGGATACTAACTTTATTTCACAACTGTGCACTGCTGAAGCCTCATATTAGCTTCAGCTAAACTTTTTGGAGCTTTTGGATTCACGGACAGCATGGAGAGAAGCTCTTACACTGACCAATAACTCTGCATTCAAATGTGTGAAAACAACTAGACCTACATTAATGTACTTCAATGATTACACATATTTCCAATCATGTTGAATTAATGTAATGATTCATTTTATTCAAGGTTACGGTACGTTTCATATGGTTGCTAGTTGCTATGACTTCGGGGATGCATCAAAGCGCGAGGAAGGAAGTTGGCGAATGTGTCTAAATGTAACATGAATAAAACTTCAGTACATTTCCTCATCTATGAACATGATTTCTGCCTCAATCACGTCATATATATATTCATCTGCAATGGTAGTTGTTTAACAGTGAAGACAACAACTCTCATGATCCCATGCTCAGGGTTTTCCCTGCCTATCTAACTCAATGGCGGACCACCTTTGACGTGGACCTAAAGGCTCCAAAAACTCCACAACTATTGTGCCATTCACCAGCAAGTGCGGTGCGTTTATACATGTTCCATACATACATACATGTTCCCATGGGCGCAGCATGATGCATTCACAATTTCTGCAAGATCAAGGTAATTGTTTAATCACCCTTTAATGCATATATGATAAATGTATATATGAGGATTTTTTGATATATCATCAAGATATATCATCAGGTTTTTTTGGTAGTAATTGTTAGCAAACTGTTTTTACACATTGAACCATTACAGAGCAACACTATCATTCATTTGGAGTCAGAGAGTCATGACTCTGGCCACCTGGTGAAAGTCTAATATTCGCTCTCTTTTGGCTCTATTTTTGGTCTCTACTACCTCCTGAGGGGAATATCGGCCTCTTTAGCTGTTAAATGCTTCACTAAGTTCACCAGCTACTTCGCTGACTTTGTCTGCTGTTTCCTCCTGGGCAGGTGGTGTACTGTGGAGCTTTTTTAGCTTTTCTTACTAAAGCAACTGTCTGCTGTGTTTGAAAAAGACAGAGATGGATCAATGGGAAAGTTGCAGCCGTACAACTAAACTGAAACTTGCTACAAAGCTCTGTGAAGCCGGGGGATCTGCAGATTCAGGTGATAATTTACACGCTGTCTTGCACACTGTCAGATAAAAACAAGAAGCTCCGTCCTCATGCTGACCTTGTAGGTCTCCACCCTGCTGCCACACACATCCTGACTGCAGCTTTCCTCCAGCAGCACAGTCTGATGGCTGCAGCCCTCCTCCACCAAAGTGACAGCAGGTGATGACAGTTAAAAGGCACCGCCTTCTCCCTCTCTCTCTCTCTCTGTGCACTGTTAGAGCACAAAACACTGTAAACACTGTGACAGCTTACTCAGCTGCTGGGAGGTGCCTGAGGGTGTAGCCACACCGATAAAAACACTTTGTACACACACACTCAGTACCTCGTAGTATCTCTACACACGAGGGAGCGCCTCAGGTGGCGCTCAATACCTTTGAGAGTGACTCGTACATCAGGTGAACATCAGATGCCATTGAACAGATTTAGAGAAGCTGTGTTTACACAGATAAAATGCTTGTTTTATGGCGAAACACAGTAGTTTGTCACAGTGTGCACAAGCTGGCCAGTCACACAAGTCAGTCGCTTCTTAAATGTTAAAAGAACACCACCAAAGGAGTTCTACTGTCACCCCACTGAAGAGCAGGGCTGCAACTAATGATTATTTTCATCATCATTAATCTGCAGATTATTTTCCTGATTAATCGATTGATCAAGTTTTCAAAAGCCCAAGTTGATGTCCTCAAATGTCTTTTTATGTCCAGAGACCAGGGATATTCAGTTTACTGTCATGAGAGGACTGAAGAAACCAAAAAATATTCACATCTGGGGAACGGAAATCAGAGTATTTGGACATTTTTTTCCTTAAAAAAAAAAGTCAAACAATTAATTGATTATCAAAATAGTTGGTGATTACATTAATCACTGCTTGATGATTGATTAATTGTTGCACCTTTAAAGTAGTGGCTGACATTTTTCCCGCTGGATGGGAGTCAATTTCGCTATTCATCACAGGACTGGGACGGGACAGGAAAAGTCAGTGGGAGCAGGAACAAGAAGTTAGTTTCTTATATATAAAAATGTGTATAATGACACAACGCTACATATACACACATCAGGCGCTGTGCATAGGGCACAAAGTGCTGGATGGAGCTTCAAAAGAGTCTGATCATAGGCGCAGTAAGTCTTACAAAAAAACACCAACTTAATAACTCACAGCAGAGCGTACAAGAGACGAGCTCAGGATCAGGAGTATGTGCAGAAGAGTTAATGTGACACAAAACTTTTTCTGATCATGTAGCCTTGTGTTTCTCTGTAATTCTGTGGTGTGTCAGTGAAGTGTGTGAACTACACTGCAGGCTGAAGTCTGTTACCAGTGAGAAACAGACAGACTGATCCGTGTTGCTCGTCCTCGTCTGTATGATCCTGTGAAGTCATTATAATGAGAATTACTTGTAATGAATTATTTAAGATTTCAAAATGTTGAGTGAGCATCTAAAACAATGAATAACTTTCTCAAAACGACTTGCATACAAAGTAATTATTTTGAGATACTAAATCATTATTTTCCACAAAGTTTCTCATTATTCTGAGAGACTAACTCGGTATTTTGAGATAGGGGAGACCTGGGGCGAGTGCAACATTTTTTACATTTTCATTCATAGCTCACAGATCACTTGAGATCCACTATTCATGTTTTGATATGAGAGACATATTTAGGTGCACTAATTCATAGTACAATTGATACATTTTCACCAAGAAAGACAAGACTGTAATATTACATTTCATTCAAGAAGTTCATTGTCCCCTTGGTGGGAGCAAGTGTTACAGTAGTTTAGGGCAACTGTAACAGTGAAAGCATATGTCATATTAACCCACTGTGTCTCAAATAAAAG